>JAZHYW010069769.1:0-142453 GCA_037355805.1 Ixodes ricinus
GGATGAACGATGCTCACATTTATCGAATTTTGTTTGGCGACTGCCTATTGCCTAGAAAGCAAAACTAAGGCAAGTTTATTCAGTTATTAACGTTAGGAAGTGATTCTAAGTAGTATTTAAGCGACAGTAGAAAAATCGTTTCATGACCCCTTTAACGGGTAACTAACAGCGCAGGGACGCGGACAGAGTGGAAGACGGAAGACAAACACAGCGCTGACTTACAACGTGAAAGAGGTCGCTCCTTGGGAGTCCGGCTCCGAAGACCGTGGCAAATCTTGACCCTCCATGGCGAACGTTTGGTCCTTCCACTGTTGTCCAAATCCGTCTCCGGCGGCCAGACTCTTCGCAGTCCGCCTTCGCAGTCCACCTGTCCACCTTCGGAACAGCCAAAGTCGCCGCTTCGGCAGCCACCGTTTAAAATTCAACGGTTCAGATTGACGAACTGGACGGATGGATGGACGGTAATGGCTATAACTTTTGCACCTGGGGCAGCTTGCGCCACCTAGCCTAACATTTCGTCATCCCTTTTTTATTTTAGATTTGTATGAATTTTGTTATAACAGGAGGACGACGCAGGGAGACGACGCCTCAGAACCCAATTTTTCCCGCGACGCGCGCGCTTGAGCCAATCAGCGAGCGTCCGGACGTGACGTGTCGCCCTTTTCCGGTTAGGACATGTTTTCGCTGCTTTTATTTCCGACCTATAATGAAGGCGAAAAGGAAGATGGGTTGGAGGATTCGTGCACATGTCAAACGTGGCTGGAAGCATTTCAGCGTGAAAAGAAGCAAGCCGATTGGAACATCTGACTGCAAGCAGTGTTTTATGTGCGTGTACGACGCCGTGAAACTACTCTTCATCGTTTGCGTCAAAGCCGCCACCGAAGTTCGCGGTATGTTCCGACCTCCGACTGTGCGGGAGCGATCATTCCCAATGTGTTGTGTTGTCTTTTGTGTGCACCCACCACTACGGAATACAACAGTTCTCCATCGAAAACACTCTTGCACAAGCTGCGTGCAGTGTTAAAGGTACGGACGCGCCGGCGTAGCACCGTGCTTTGTTTGCGCAAAAACGCGGCAAAAGAGCACCTTCTGCAGCTGCCCGCTCGAGTCCGTGCCTTTCGCCAATGTCGCCATGTTGCTCGACTTGCTCGGCTGAAGCGACTCTCGCGCCCTCTATCAGCTAGAAATTTTCTGCCACCCTCTTGGACTGTGAAGACCCACTCAGCGCGGTTCTCTACCTGCGTTTTTGCGGTATTGCATTCGACGTTTTCTGGCGCCTCTTGAAAGTTTCCACTTAATTTTTTTTATGCGTACTGCGCACGCTTTCTGTGTTATCTTCCATTGTGAGAAATAAGGCTGGTAAATGCCTGCCATTCAAGCTTTTCTGCTCGACATTCACGGGAAACGAAGGAGGTGAAGGACGTCGAACGGCCCTTGACGCGATTTTGCGAACATTGTTGTCCCCCTTCCAGAGATAATCCGCGTAGAATCCTCAGTCACCTCCAAAAATAGTTGTCCGGGTTGGGGTGGGAAACGGGTCAGTCGCGTTCGTTCCTTTGCGTTGGTGCTGTTGTGAAAAAGGAAGCTCTCCCCAAAACGAAGTCAACTTGGATTCCGTCCGATCGTCAAGATGTGATTGTCGTCGACTGTGACTGTGTTATTTGAGATCTTTCTCAAATAAATTCTTTTGGATAACGCTTCATCGTGTGGTACGTACAATATGTTGTTCGAATGTTAACACTTGTTAAATTGTATGTCCGTATCCTGTCCATCGGTAAACAGGTTATTTGTGAGCGCGAAAAATGCATGCCTTTCGGCTATCTTCTGTTGTAAATTATTTTCGACAGCTAAGCGCTTTGTCGTTTGACATGCGGCTAATCGCGCGGCGCCGTCAAGACTTATCGTAAAAAAAAAAACTAGAACTATACATTCCAGTCGCATTCGTTCTGTCGCGCGCGTACCCAAGAAAAATAGTTTATAGGTTTTTTATTGATTTTTTTTCAAATGTGTTACAATGCTTTCTCAATAACCTCGGGAAAATACATGCACCATGAAACACAAAATACAGTGGGAAAAGACGAGAATTTAGCCGCCAGCAGCGTTTGAAACTGCGCCTACGCAGGCTGCGCTTATCGAAATCACAGTCCACTCGGTTAGGGTTAACAGGGACGCCGGTGAGAGTCTAGTCTCAAACCCAGTGACTAGGCTCGAAAGCGGTTTGCTGCCCCTGGGGTCGAGTGTTTCTTGGAAAGGTGTTATATAAAATCATCGCCGTTGTCCATTCAGTGAAGACGGTTGTCTCCCAGCGCATATGCAATCGCGAAGCCAAGGCAACAACAATCGTACGAAGCAGACGAATAACAAATATTCCGTGTTCTCTCGACAAACGCGAGGTTCCCCGAGAAGACGCCACCGTAGGGTGGCCCTGTGCGACTGCTTCGTATTTTACGACGCCGGCGTTGACGTCGAACGCAACGCGCGTTTTTTGCTCAGTGTGAATGCGCCTTTAACCTCCAGTAATCTGCGAATAATCATCGGGGTGTCTGGTGGGTGGCACATTTTACGCGCGATGTCTTTTTCAAACGTTCCGCTAGCCTTTTCTTTTTTTTCGTTACGGAATTTTGCGGTCGGCACAGATAAGGCTGGCTTTCCTACTTCTCTTTGTGGTCCACTGTCATCAAGCGAAAGCTCGATAACTGCCCAAAACGCACCGCGTTTAGGGATCTGTCATTCTGTCATGAGCGGCGAATAAAGCTTGATCAAGCGAGCACCGCCTGTTAGAAACAGCAATACTTAGCGCGGATGATACAACTACACTGCAGAGCGAAACAGCGCGTTTCCGTTTACTTTCCTTCTACGTCGCCCATGTTCTTCCTCAACATTGCACCGTCACGCTGGTTCGCGGGACGCGGCACGAAGGTGGGCGCTACGCACGGTTCACCCTAGCGCCACTGTATATGACTCCCGTAGGGAGCCAGAGTAGCGCCATTGATTGATGTCGATAAAAAGTTGAAAGGCGCGAACAAAACAGGACGATAAAAGACACACGTATGACACGGATAGGCGCCAACTTTGAGCTGATTTAATGAAACACGAAATATCGTCAAACTGTCCATCCCCATCGCCTAAACACGGGAACGCGACAGAACAGCACACGACAAAACAGCACTCGTCAAAACAGCACGACGTCAAAAGAGCACAGCGACAGAACAGCACGCGTCAAAACAGTACAGCGACAGAACAGCACGTACGTAAGTGTCTGCTGGTTTTCGGTGTCGTTATATTTTGCTACCTATAATATAAAACTTTCCCACCCCATGACAATGGAGTTGAATCCCTTGCCGTTTTCTAGCGATTGATTCATAATTCGTTGGCGCAGGAAGTGGCAGATTTAATTTCTATTATTTGCATCACAGAAGCTGCTACATATTTTTCCATGTTTGGCAGATTGCTGAGGCTTCCCTCCATTGCCTAATACAAAATAATAAAATAACGTATTAATGTACAGTGCTAATCACACTTGTCTATAACGCGCGAGCGTGCGGCTTTTCTGGGGAGCACTAGACTGGTGGCATTCGCGGAAACTAAGCTAGTCACGTGGCGCAACATGGAACGGCCCCCTCGAGGGGTGTCCTGCCCACTCCATCAGCTGGCGGCGAACGCGGAAGGCTGCTCGCACGCTTTTTACAAACATCATTGCTCGAACAATAAACAAACTATAGCATGAAGGCATATCAACGATGTCGTCATCAAAGAACAAAAATGTATCATAAAGAACTTTACTTTTATCGCTGATCAAGCTGATAGAGTGTGCAGGACACCCCTCGAGCGGGCCGTTCCATGTTGCGCCACGTGACTAGCTTAGTTTCCGCGAATGCCACCAGTCTAGCGCTCCCCGGAGAAAGCCGCACGCTCGCGCGTTATAGACAAGTGTGATTAGCACTGTACAGTACCTTTTTTACACACGGGACACTGCAACTTTTTTATACTATGTTTAATGGTTTTCTTTCAAAGGGGTACGGAAACCAAATTCTAGAGCCCATCTCTTTGCTTGAACATAAAGAGGGTTAAAATAGGACTTCACCAATACCAATATTCCGTAGGATAACGCGAGAAAACGAATTTTAAACTGAATAACACGATAACCAAAAATCACCTCGTGGATGTCTGTGAAGCTTCGATGGAATGTCGTGACGACAACATGCCCGTAAGAGCAGCGCCACAACGGGAAGTACGGTCACTCATAGGCATTACTTAGGCCTGAACGTAGTACCGAGGCGCTTTGGTGAAGAAAGCAACAGCAGAGTTGGCCACCCTTCGTTTTAGTATCGGGTGGTCTTTCCGGCAACGCTTCTTTGGGGTGGTTTGGAGATTGTGTACGTGCGATGTAATATTCACGCTACGAAATGTCTGTCTAAACGGGCCCCCATGCCCACCTTTCCTGATCACGAGATAGCCGCCTTCGTCGACCGCAACTGATAACTAACTCGATCGCTAAGAAGTCAACACAACTACTATCGTTGCTAAAAGGAGACGGCTCGTACGGCCCTGCAAAGCGGCGCGCATGTAAACAAATCCCTGCGGCGCTTTAAGGGGATGCGGGAGAGAGCCAACGTCCAGGAAGATACGTTTGAAGTAAAAGAGTGTCAGCAAGATCCACGTAAATACCTGTTCGCACTGGGAGCAGAACCGCACTGGCATTGCGTTCTTGGTAACCGCTTCGGGAACGGTCTTTTACAACCGATTTTATGAACCGCTGGGCCTCTAGACAATCGCAACTCGATGCTGACGAGACGCTCGGCAGAGAAAGATTGGACCGGCATTGAGTCGCTCCCAAAAACTGCTCTAACTCGACATGTGTTGGCGTATCATGTCGAAATAAAATGAAAATCTAAACAAAGTGTACGTACCCATGTTGCGAAGGCAATCCATATGGCGTTTATTTGAGCTCTATAACACACACACACACAAAAAAGGAGATTGAATCGAGGAGAGTGTGCCTTCTCGACGTGATCGTTCGTCACCGCTGCACCTGAAAACAAGCTAGGTACGACGAGGGGAAAGACTGGCCTTCTTACCCCAAATTAGAGGTCAGGGTTCGAACTATTCATACGAGGAGGGTCCACAAAGGTCGCGTGGGCGTATTCCATTCATCAAGCCAGCCGATAGTGTGCAGATGGTCTTGCCCCGGATCGTCGAAGTGTTTTGCTAAGCCTAGCGTCTTTGGTGGTCGCTTGGTCGGTGGGTCCTTATCGTTGTAGCTTTTTCAGGTATCCGTGGTTCCAACGTTTGTCTCCGCCACGGCGTTCAGTTTCAATTACTTTTTTTTTCTTTTCTCTCGCTGGGACGCGCACAGAGAGCACATAGAAATGCACGTTGGTCGTCGCGACGACGTAAGCGAGTGATGTTGCCGGCCATGTAAATTTGATCAGTAAAAGTGCGTAAAGCTTTGTAGATGTCGTAGGCGTGGTCGTACGATCTCATCGTAGCGCGCGAAAAACTTGCGATAATTTCGCTTCGTGAATACGGAACTTTTCTTAGGTTTTGCTGTAAGATCGTTTTGTGAATAAGCTCGGTTACCTGTTGCGGACGACGAAGACAAGACAAACGGGTAGTACAAATACGACTCTAGGCAGAATCGCTTCTCGGCCATCATAGCCTGGTGATGTAGCGGCGTGGCGGCATCTTCGTCCTTTTAATGTCATCTACTCACCGCTCTCGTCGCGTTGGTCGGCGACCATTCACTCGAAGCCGCTCCGCCGGCTCCGCGCTACAGCCCTCGGGTACTTCGACTATGCGAGATTGTAACACGCTGACGCCACCAAGTGGCAAGACCCATAACTACGGTACGCTTGGCCCTCCGAGGCATGATAACGTCAAGACCGCGCCGGATCTCCCGAGATGCATCGCGCTCTTCGACGGCTGATCTTGAAGCGCTCGCCGAAATCCAGGCATTTAGAACGAAAAATACAGCCATCCGCTTGAAATATGACTAGGCGATTATCAATTACAGGTTTATCTGATTCCATTTGACTTATCTCTAGGTGTTTCCTGTATATTTTAAGTTTCGATTCAGTATCCCTTTAAAGGGGCCCTGCAATCATATATCAGTGTCTACCTTTTTTGCGGTTTCCACGTCTCTTGGAGTTCGGGCAAGCCAGCGGGCAAAGAGATCGACAGTAACTAAATATCAGTGCGTCATGCTTAACCGGACGACGCGGAAACCTCCACCACCTACGGGGGCGACCTACGGTGCCGAAAGCGCGCAAAATGCGAAGTCTTTGGTCCTGGGCTTACTACTGGTCAGAGCCGCTAAAAGCTTCTTTTTAGTCGAAATACAAAATATAAGTGGCGCAAACCGTTTCAATTATTTATAAAAGTAGTATTTGTTCAGTATTTTAGATCAGAAAAGAAACAAATGCAGTTTATGAAGTACGGAAACAAGAAATGACCCGTCGACACACCCGCCAACAAGCGGTGGAAAAGGCGGCGCATACTAGAAAAGTCTAGTGGGATCAGGCACCGACGAGCGGCGAGCGTAGAAAGGTCCCGGATGTGCGCGGCGGCGTAGCGGTCGTATACGGGCTCGAATATCCGACCGGTTCCGAGCGTTTTGAAGGCCTTCGGCGAAAAGGTTTGGCTCGCGGTTTGGCCGTTTTGCGGTATGGCAGCGCGAATTGGCTCCCGTTCTGAACTGATCTTTACCCCGTGTTTGCTGTCGTTTGTGGCCAATGAAGCGTCATGCCGAATTAGTGTTTAATCGCGCAGCAAATGCAATGAGAGCCGCCCTGGCTGCCCGCTTCATACAGCCTATCCAGAACATGCTTTAGTGGCGCCCTCTCGAGCCGTCGACACGGAGTGCGGCAGCCTTGAGCGCTCGCTGAGCTCACCACCCTCCTCTAGTCCACGGCCACTCAAGCGACCAAGGACGTTATGAAGGAGGTTATTTTTTTGCTTGTTTTTTGTAATTTTAATTTGCCTATAACTTTTAAGATAAAGCGAAATTCGAGAAAAGAAAAGTTTCATTAAGTCACTACGTTCAGTGCGTTCAGGTTCGGTGCAAACTAAAAACCAGTAAAAAAGGTCCTTGCTGGGCCCCTTTAAGCCACATTATAGATATTGTGAATATAATAAACCTAGTTAATTTGAATATTTTGTTTGTGCAGTGTATTCAGCGCACGTTAAAAATCGCTCCTTTAATAGAGATTGATATCGTACTCTTTTGCCACTTAAATAATATCCTTGTTCACGGCAAGCCTGCGCTTTTCTTAATGAAAGCTACGTTTCATAAAAATTCTTGTGTACATGAAATATAAATATGAAATATAAAAGCAATAAAACCGTACCCTTTAAACCACCAAGCTGTCTCCACTTCCATGGGTTGCTGCTGATTTTCAACACCCGGAGACGCAACACCTCGATAGTGAGCGATTGTGAATTATTCGTGCAACACGAGAGACAGCCCCTTACCTACACGCTTCTGGGCTGTCGCTTTTCTTACACCATGTAAGATATATACGTAAAACAAGAGCGCATGTCAAATAAACCGTTTTTAGATTTTCCTCTAATTTAGTTCATTGTGATGTTCATTATTTCTTTCAGTTGTAGTTCGGTAAGTAGGGCGCCGCATTTGTATGGTTATAATTTATGAACTAACGTCAACGAATAAACAATCAATCGCAAGAAAACGACAAGGGATTCAACTCCATTGGCATGGGGTGGGAAGGTTTTACAGTCTATAGGTAACCAAATATAACAACACTGAAAACCAGCAGGCACTTACCCACGTGCTGTTCTGACGCTGTGCTGTTCTGGCGCGTGCTCTTCTGTCGCTGTGTTGTTTTGACGCCGTGCTGTTTTGACGCCGTGCTGTTCTTGACGCTCTTTTGACGCCTGCTATTTTGACGCGTGCTGTTTTGACGCGTGCTGTTTTGACGCGTGCTGTTTTGACACGTGCTGTTCTGTCGCTGTGCTCTTTTGACGCTGTGCTCTAATGACGCGTGCTGTTTTGTCGCGTGCTGTTTGCCGCGTGCTGATCATGCTGCCCCTAAACACATGCAACTGATAAAGGTTCCTATCGCTCATTACACACAGCCCTCAAGAAACATTATTTTTTTTTGTTTAGTAGATAAAGGGATGGCATGCTTATGCATTTGTCAGCCGCTTTGTGTATAGGTAACCTGCAATGCTGTTTGGTATGGCGCTATCTAGCGACTGAAGCAAGAAACATTGGGTATGCCTGGGAGTGGCGGCTGCATTGTTCAAACGTGAGCTATTACTCTAGTGGCGCCGCTTAGCCTAGTGTCTGAAGCAAGAAATACTGGGTAGACCAGGAAGCCGTGATCGCATAACATGCCAGTAGGGCGGAACCTACGGCCCTGGCGGGTCAATCGGAACTTGACTACATATCACCGGAGTGCGCTTTTATTGCGAACAAGTATCAAGCTTTTCGCTGCGTCATGCGACAATCCGTGTGCGTTGCGCTCGTTAACGTAGCGCATATCGAAGCCGTCGGCACGCAATGTAGGGCTTATCGTTCACCCTTTGCCAATTTACGCAGACTTGTAGGTAACGTGTTAATAGTAATGAATTACTTGTAATTGATTACATTTTACTGTAATTTTGTAACGCTTCAATTACTTCCTTTAAAGGGGCCCTGCAATCATATTTAAGCGTCTACCTTTTTTGCAGTTTCCACGTCTCTTGGGGTTCGGGCAAGCCAGCGGGCAAGGAGAGAGTAACTAAATATCAGTGCGTCATATTTTAACCGGACGACGCGGAAACCTCCTCCACCGACGGGGGCGACCCGCGCTACCGAAAGCGTGCGATATGTGATGTTTTTGGTCCTGGGCTTACTACTGGTCAGAGCCGCTAAAAGATTATTTTTAGTCGAAATACAAAATATAAGTGGCGCGAACCGTTTCAATTATTTGCAAAAATAGTTTTTGTTTAGTATTTTAGACCAGAAAAGAAACAAATGCAGTTTATAAAGTACGGAAACAAGAAATGACCCGTCGACATACCCGCCACCAAGCGGTGTAAAAGGCGGCGCATACTAGAAAGGAGTAGTGGGATCAGGCGCCGACACGGAAAGGTCCCGAATGTACACGGCGACGCTGCGGTCGTAGGGACTGGAGGATCCGACCGGCTCCGAGCGTTCCGGAGGCCTTCGGCGAGCAGCTGTGTCAGGCGGTTTGGCCGTTTCGCGGTATGGCAGCGCGAAGTGGCTCCCATTCTGAACTAATCTTTACCCCGTGTTTGCTGTCGTTTGTGGCCAATAAAGTGTCATGCCGAATTAGTGTTTAATCGCGCAGCAAATGCAATGAGAGCCGCTCTGGCTGCCCGCTGCATACAGCCTATCCAGAACATGCTTTAGTGGCGCCCTCTCGCGCCGTCGACACGGAGTGCGGCAGCCGTGAGCGCTCGCTGAGCTCACTACCCCTCCTCTAGTTCACGGCCATTCAAGCAACCAAGTACGTCATGCAGGAGGTTATTTTTTTGCTTGTTTTTGTAATTTTACTTTGCCTATAACTTTTAAAATAAAGCGAAATTCGAGAAAAGTTGCATTAGGTTACTACGTTCAGTGCGCTCAGGTTCGGTGCAAATTAAAAATTAGTTAAAGAGTCATTGCAGAGCCCCTTTAAGGAGTAACGATCCTTATAATTCAATTACTTTTTTGCTGCAATCGATTACAAAATTACGCACTACAATTTTTCTCAACTTTTTTTATGCTGGAGTCACTCAGATCTAAGCAACGGTCAATTTTTCTTTTCTTTTTCGAAACCACTAAGCACGGGACCTCGAGGATTAGTAAGTTACTTCATTATGTTTCGTTTCCTGGGTACATAGTTGTTTTTTTCTTTTTTGTACATTTGAGACTACGTCCGAGTATAAAAAATGGCCTTATCCAGCCTCTTGTGAGTAATGTATTTAAATAGCGCTCTTTTTATTTATTCGTTTTTTGGCGAGAGGAATTTAGTGCGTTTGGGTAACTCACCCAGCTCTAAGCAAAAACAATCCAGGTTTTTTTTTTCTTTTTCGGAACAATTGGGCGCGAGATTCCAAGTATTATGCTACAGTAATAAAAAAAAGTTGAATGAAGAGTAACGTGGAAGTAATCGATTACTTTAGAGTAATTTTTCGATTACTTTTTTGAGGTTGTAATTGTAATTGTAATCGGTTACTTTTTACAGTGAAGTAATTGTAATCGTAATCGGTTACTTTTTTCAGTAACGTGTAAACTCTGAATTTACGAGACAGGGCTCTCACTCTGCTGGCGCCGTCTGGCTGATGCCGGCTGGCTATACAGAAAGCTTCGATTAATTGCCCTTCCATCTTCTCATTCCCTCTCTTAATAAAACCTGTGTGCTCTAACAAAGGTTCACACCCGCATCGTTTGCAGGTCTCCGCAAGATGCCCACCCCAATTATAGCGTATTTTGCGAATTCTTGCAAAAGACAGCTGCGCTCAGGTTGCTCAAAGACGTGAACCTTGAATGAGTAAGAAAGGCGGTTAACAAGGCAGAATATGTTTTTTGTAGGTCTTCTTTAGCGGCAAGACTCATAAGCTTTGATCCCAAGGTTGCACGCTTGACGAGTGTCGGTTACCCGAAGAGCTTAGTGGCAAGTGTGTGTGAAAGGCTCCTACAGAAAATTAAACGAGAGGGCGGTGACAATTGTCGTGAAAACACAGACAAGATGCCAGTGCAGGTGGTTCCATATTTGCACAAGTGTCCCACAATTTAAAAAAGATGGCTGTTAGACACAGGGTTAATGTAGTGTTCTCAGTCTTGTGCAAGCTTTCAAAGATATGCTCCGCGATGTCAGAACGAAAGTTTGTAATGTGCTAAAAAAACATCTAACAAGATACATCGAATACGTGACTAAGGTGATTTATGAGATTCCGTTTAGTTGCGGCCAAGTTTACATAGGTCAGACCGGCCGATGCTTTAATAAAAGAGCGCGGGAACACAAGCCAGCCTACGCAATAATTGGGGTGAGCATCTTGCGGAGCCTGCAAACGATGTGGGTGTGAACCTTTGTTAGAACAGACAAGCTTTATTAAGAGAGTGAATGAGAAATGGAAAGGGAATTAATCGACGCTTTCTCTATACACAAAGCGGCTGACAAATGCCTAAGCATGCCATCCCTTTATCTACTAAGCAAAAAATTGTGTTTCTTGAAAGCTGTGTGTAATGACCAATAGGAACCTTTATCAGTTGCATGTGTTTAGGCGATGGGGATCGACAGTTTGACGATGTTTCGCGTTTCATTAAATCAGTTGGAAGTTGACGCCTGTCCGCGTCGTACGTGTGTCCTTTATCGTCCTGTTTTGTTCGCGCCTTTTAACCTTTTAATCGATATGTACCAACTAGCCCCAACCACAGTTTTATTGATGTCGAGTTTGCCGACAATCCGCGCTCCCTATTGGCTCACAGCGATCACGTGGGCAAAATTTTCCCGCTCTTTCGCAAAAGGTTCCATTCTTCGCGGCGGTAGCATTGTTGTTGTATGGGCAGTCGTTGCTTTTGCAGCTTTTTTAGAGGCTGAAAGTGACCCAGATGCCAGGGTGCTGCGCTTTCGGGTGCAGTAACCGGCATGAGGCTGGCAAACAGCTGTTTCGTATCCCGAATGGCGAAAACAACCGCAAACGACGAGTTTTGTGGCTGTCGCAGATCCGCAGAAAGGGCTTCACTCCCACCTCTTGTACCCGGCTGTGCGAGTTATAATATTGCGATAACTCATGCAACAGTTTGAAGAACTTGATGAACACAAACTGCGATGTTCGTAGGTTCATTCTACCGATGACCAGTTTTCTGAACGCCGGAACGACGGCAAACGCAAGCTAGCACGAAACACCGTGACTTCGGTCTTTGCCCACAAGCCGAAGAAGCCACCACGGAGAGCTCCTATTTTACGAGGAACCGAGAAAAATGTATAGTGTATGCGTAGTATTTAAAAACTACGCGTTAATCGACTGCTACTGTACAGGCTTGCCGCTAGATCGCCTTAAAATTTTCTTGTCTGATCACTGTATCATGTTTTCTACGTGCACGTACGATGCCGCAACGCTTGTCACGCATTGACGCTGTTTTTATTCTGCATCAGTGACTTGATTAGCGCGTCTTATTTTGGACCACATGGAACGAAAGTTCGCGCTGCAGAAGCCAGGGATCCTGTGCTCAATCCTCACCTCTTCCCGTTTCGATCTGGCTGAGCATCGTACCGGCATTATTTCGTGTATCACTACTGCGTGATGCACGTTACAGACCCCTGGCCACCCGTCGTCCTGCACTGGCTAAATTGCTCATCCAATGCGGAGACCCGTCACCCCATATCAGTGACTGGCCAACTTCACGCTGTCTAAATACTAAATAGTAAATTGTAGTGTTAATATTCCTAAAAAAACTATGTAATCTCATTTAGTTGCTCATGGAGGCGACTGCAAGTTCCCCAGTCAGCCCGTCAGTGGACTCCCAGGTAATTTATTAATTAATGCAAGCTAAGCTCACTGAATAAGACTCGGTGTTCAGCGATAGATGTTGGTTGGGTAATTAACTAAAGCACACATTACATATATCTTTTCAGGAACTTATGAAGCTGGTTCAAGAGATGTCGACAAGCGATGAGGTGATCCTCTATATCTTTTTTGAGTGGGCACGCGTAGCTTATTTGTTTTATGGGTGCATAATTTCCAAGTTCCTCTTGGATTTGTCGGAGGCCCGCAGTGCTCTCAGTGCTCCAAACAATCTGCTGAGTGACATACCTGGAACCTTCTTTTGTATATGTTTACTTGTCTGCTGATGTGTTGCTAATCATAGGAGTGATACACCAAGTAATTATCTTTTTCTATTCCCACAAATAGCTTCCCACAGACGTTTCCACAAACATCGAGCAAGACACGTGCGGAAACCGTGAGGAATGTATGATAACATTGAGCTCGTACACCTTTACTGGGGACAGTGCGAAAGGAATCATTTTAACATATGATCGCTTACTTACCGCTGTCACCCTCAAGCACAGCAGATTCTTCTGCATGTCAACTCCAGGTAGTCTTTTTGTATGTTCAATTGCGGAAACTAGGAGTCTGGGCCTTGTCAAATATTTGACATGTTTTAACCAGGAATCAAAGGAAAAGGTGCTGGATTTGCAACGCAAACTTTAAAATACACGAAAGCAGGTGGGTACACTGAAGCAAGAAGTACAGAAACGAAAGAATGACAGGAGACATCTCGCTGAGGACCAGACAAGAATTTTAAAATATCTGAAAAGAGTCTGTGCTAACGAGCTCATATATTATCAGTTCAAAGCTGATACCCTGTCTTATTCAGCAGAATTTAAGGCTAATTTATATTAATTAATGCGCAAAGCCATGGTCATACCACAAAACAGATACCATAAGTGAGCATAGGCACTCTTATTATTTTCATTTTCGAGCGAAGTGTGCTCGCACTTTGCTTTCACACCATTAAAAGTTCGTTCACACGCATGCGGCTTAGAAGCGGAGAGGCAAAGAACTGATTTTTAAGCCTTTTGTGATGACTTATGACCGGCTCCGCAGCTAGGGTGACCACCCGTCCCGCGACTCGCGGGACTGTCCCGCATTGAGGGCTCGTGTCCCGCGTCCCGCAAGAAATTCCCAAATCTTCAAAATGTCCCGCATTTCATACTGTCGTAAAATTCACTCTGGAACTCATGGTGCTGCCGAACAACAGGGCACGGGGAAGCACGGAGGTCGCTGGGAATCGTGTGAATTGCAATGGTACGCCATTTTCTATCCAAGCATTGCGGGAAGCGACCCTCGTTCTTGCAGGAGCCTGATGCGCATGTGCCGTTGTGCCTCTCCCCTTGATGGCAAAATATTGCGAGCGAAAATTGATCGCCAAAAGTAGAAAAATAAACTATTGTAATTATTTGGAAATCATGCTGTGCCATGCAAAAAAGTTGATCTGGAAAGTTGATGTTTTCTTTTAACTGAAAACGGCAAAAAGCCGTTTTCAAGGCAAAAAGCCTGGAACTCACAACGGCCAAAAAAAAAAACACAAGGTTATAAGTTGGTGTATGAGAATGTTAGTATAAGAGTAAGCATCGACAGGAAAGAATAAGCCGAAAAAGATCTACTGTTTCTTATTTCCTTTTGATGCACTGGGGTCTGCTGCAGTCGATTTTTCTGTTTTCAACTTAGACACCTTTAATGAAATATTTCATATATCACTGTGAGTGAAAATTATTTCAGCCTAATTGCCTTAACGCAATTTTCGGGTGTATAATATGCTTTCGGACAGCACAGGATTTCGGGTGCGCGTGTTGATGAATTTCCTTTAACAATTGTTTTCTTCAGTCGTGAAAATACCGTCCTCCACTTACATCCCCCCCCCCCCCCCCACCCCCGGCCTGGTCAGGGTGTCTCGCATTTCGCCTGGAGGAAGGTGGTCACCCTATCCGCAGCAGCGCAGCAAGTCATAAGCCGCTGCAAGAGGCTTAAAAAACCGGTCATGTCGGAGTCGGTCCTAGTCAAACGCAAGTGTGTGAACGGGTCAGTATGCTTTGAGTTGCCATTTTTGTCGTATCTGTCTTATCATTTTTGTCTTATCACCTGGCATCTCAAAATACAACAAAAGCTTCTTTTTTTCTTTTTTTTTTTAGCAGTTGTCAGGTTTGTTGAGAAGAAAGGCTCACATGCGTATGAACTAAGAGCTATTTTTGTTTTCGTTTTAATCCTAGGCAATGAGCTACCAAGGGCACGATTAGAGTTGTGCCATGGTCGGACAGCACAATAAAAATGGCTCTCCAGCTTCGCTTCGCTTGTGGTAGCAGAGGCTAAAGTTATGTGCGAGGGCATTTGGTGCCACTCCCTAGTGAGCGAACTCTTCAACGAAGAATAGAAGACATCAAGCCATGCCAGAGGTGGTGAAAGGAGCAGGCAGGAGCGTTATATTTCTGCGGGGTCTAGCAAGGAACTGGTCTTCCTGAGCGTATATATAACTCACGCGCGTCTTTTTTCTATTTTTCTATCCGTGAGACCGGAGGCGCCTAGCGGTGCGTCCAGTCCCTACACGACTATTTTAATCACAGCAGCAATCAATGTTTTACTCCTCATGCAATCATATTTGGTTTAGCCATTTTTCAATACACATTATTAATCTTAAAAATAAATAATTTCAACAAAGGTTTGGTAGATTAAGAAGGTCCATGTCACTTCTGTAACCAAAAACAATCTATCTTTATGTATCCTTAGGTATCCTGATAGAGCTCATGCCGTCATTGGCAAAAAAGGTAGACACTATGCACACCGAAGAGCGACATGCAGCCCTCCTCATTCAAGAAATACAGATAACAACAGGGATATTAATGATATCTGCTCCTTAATTTTATATACTGGTTGTCCTTTTTTCCTGCTGTACATAGATTTCTTGAAATTAGTTGAAGCACTTCTGCTTGCCAAGACCCTATTCACCCTTGGTTCATTCTTCCATGTCTTTCGTTTTTGTGGGCTTGGATTATGATCAATCATCCAAGAGAGTGCTTGGGTACTCTACGATGAAACCTGGTCCTGGTGCCACACAATCTGACCCGACCTATGCCTCACACTCCCTGGTGTTCATGCTGGGGGGTGTGACGTCGCGATGGAAACAAGTGATTGCAATGGCTACCAATTCCCATGTATGTTTCAGTTTATTGCATTTCAGTTTCAGTTTATTATTTCAGTTTCAGTTTATTACTTCTTTAACAACTCACCCGACTTCACAAAAAAAAATATTGCCTTGAGTGTGCATGTTATTACGCTAGATTGATAAAGACAATCACCCGATTTTTTTACAAACTTATATTTGACGAAAATAATCCCTGGAGAAGGGGAACAAGAGGGACAAAGGACAAACACAAATCTCCAAACACAGCTATGTGACTGGTGAGCGACCGAAAAATCCGCCTGGTCCGGGTATCGAACCCGGGACCTCTCCATTACAGGTGGAGCGCACTACCAACTGAGCTAACCAGGGGTTAGACGTCAGTAGAACAGACGGGTTTTATCTGCTGCCACCAGTCTAACACCAACAAGGGTGAAGCTTGCAATTTAAGGTTAGAATTATAGTGCAATTAAATGCAAAGGTGCAAGCGAGCTGCACAAGAATGACGAAAATAATCCCTGGAGAAGGGGAACAAGAGGGACAAAGGACAAACACAAATCTCCAAACACAGCTATGTGACTGGTGAGCGACCGAAAAAATCCACCTGGTCCGGTCGCTCACCAGTCACATAGCTGTGTTTGGAGATTTGTGTTTGTCCTTTGTCCCTCTTGTTACCCTTCTCCAGGGATTATTTTCGTCATACTTGTCCAGCTCGCTTGCACCTTTGCATTTAATTGCACTATAATTATATTTGACTTCCCTCAATCTAACATACACTCAGAACACTCTATGTTTAGGCTGTTTTATTGCTATAAATCTGTTTTCTTTCTAGAGTACCTCATTTGGGTGAAGAGCTTTGTGTATACTTTTTGTGTGGTAAACATTACATGTCTAATAGAATAAGAAGTGCTGATTTTATGCCTGCAGGCAGTTCGTTTAATCTGCAGAAAGTGAAGAAAGTTCTCTTCAAGATCATTCAGCAGTGCGAAGAAATTGACGTAGCCATGGATGCTGTCATTTCTGACAATGGGCGCGGCGAACCATGCCATCTGGCGACTTTGCAGCATTACAGCATAGCAGTTTAGCCCTAAAGTGGTGTCGTGCAAGCATCAATATGCTGGAGAGACAAGCCGGCAACTTCACTTCCTCGCGGATGCCCCACACCTACTCAAGAATATTCGTGGTCACCTTACCAGAGGACAAGAGTTCATCTGATGTCGAAGAAAAGTAAACCTGCCATCAAACCGAGTAAGTTTTGCTGCTTCGAATCACCACTAAGTTGTGTAACATAAAACAATGAAGATAATTTTTGATATATTCAAACACACACTCCTGGCAGGTGCAACTGCACACTTATGAAACTTCACAATGACAACTTGGGTAAACCCGAATGTTTAATCGTTGTTTCAACATGTTCGAGTTGCTACCCGCCATTACTATTAGTAACATATTGCAACTGACAACTAGCAATGATGGAAGTGTTGCGCCATTTGCGCCATATTGCACAGTGAACGAAAGATCTACATCTTGGGCCAAAATGACATTTTCGCTCAAAATTGCGCCCCACCTGCGCAAAAATAAGCTTAAAGCAAAAAAAAATTACTGGTTTATTTTAATATTTAGAGAAGTAGAGGGAAAGACGGTACAAAAATCAATTTCACGGCGTCTCTACTCACCATATAGTTTCTTTCATCTTAGGTCAGAGGGCAGTCGAAGGCTCGAACGCATACAACCTCGAACACATATAGTAAAATCGCAAGTCACGGGACATTCGCTGCACTTGATTGGTTTAGCTGATAAAAGAGCACATACAGGGAGATGACGAATGCCATGATGTCGCACTTTAATGCTGTTCGATTGGTCCCATTGGCTCGTAGAGTCGGCTGTAGCGTCGACTTCAGGTGAAACGAAGTGTGGCACCGCTGGCGTCAACCCTCACATCTCAACAGCGTGCACGCGACAAGCTTCACCGCTTTGCACCGGAGTGCTAGGAGCAGCGGCTGACCTGGGGCCCTAATCGGGACACTTGGCGAAAAAGTCGGCGAGAAATCTGGCGGCCGTGATTGGCCAACGCCGCACTTGACCTTGGCACCGGCTGTTTTCTCGCTGACTTTTTCGCCAAGTGTCCGGATTAGGGCCCCTGGGAGAGGGCTAGCGCGATAGGCACGGAATGTATGCTCAGGAGTATTACAGGTCGATCTTCTTTGTTTTGATTGCAAATTAATATATAATAAAAAAAAAGTTGAGTCGAGAAAGAGAGAGAATAAAAAGACACGGGTCTATATTTGAATAAATACGGTAGTCCCTGTAGATGCCGTGCAGCTGTCGATCGAAAGAGCAGGGAACTTTGACTTAACTCTGATTCCAACGCCGCTAAAGAGCAGTGTACCTTTTAAAACGCAGGTGTAGGTTTTCCTAATACTTGTAGGTGATTGTCTTTGCAGCTTATGGTATTAGAGTCTCGAGTTTGGTAAGTTCACAAAACTTGGGGGACACGTTTTTATTGATAGACATGTAGCGGATATGCCAGCTCTACCTGACATTTTACAGAAATTATTTTTACAGGAGAGAGAGAGAGAGAGAGATGTCGTTTAAGAAAAGGGAAAACGTCGGTCATTATGCGCCCGTGCGGCGTTGTGTCGCCGTCAATATACTTAGAGGATAAATAAACTACTGAGTGTAAGCTAGGAAGGGGAAAGAGGCTTTATCCCAACTGAAGGGTTGCGCTATGGTTTATTTTTTGACCGTTTTTATTACCAATTGTAAACGGAACCTATTCTGACCAGAGCGGTATTTCTAAAAGAAGGCTCTATGTTCCTTTCGCCTCCTATCTATTTTTGTCACAAAAAGTTATAAGTAATATGCTTCAGTAGAAAGAGTAACTGTCAATCATTATCATAGATGAACAAATTCAGATATGCAATCACTTTTTAATATTCAAGTAATGTGCTAAGAGATGTTCGCATCTGCTCCAAAAGCGTCAGCCGCTCCTCCAAACCAATATTGCATGCCTCAGAACATGCAACAGAAGGTGAAATGTTGAATCTTTGACACACATCATTTTTTATTACTAAATATTATACTATCATCCACCCTATCCTGATATTATGTGCAGGAGGGCCTTAAGAGATAATTAAAATTAAATGGTATGCGCAGCTAATCTATGGAATTTTACATATTTACAGGTTTCACTGGAGCATGTGCAGAGGCTCGTGTCGATCAACTCTCAGCACGACCTCAAACTGGCTCCACACATCAAGGAGAAGCATCTGGACTCATATCGTATTTTCACAAGATGAATGTGGGGTCTGCTTCTGCTTTCTTGAACCATGCAGTTGGTGCCGCCATTAAGTATCTTGTACAAGAAGGAATGATGGGTGAGAAAGCTTTAACAAGAGCCTGGTTCCTGGAGCTAGTTTTCAAATGGTTTTCGCTGATGACCTCGCGCACCATAAAACTGGCACTGAGTGAGCTTAATCCTACCAAGCACGAAGAAGCGGTCACTTCCCTCGAAAAAGTTGTGTACATCTTTTCGAGGCTGCCGTTTTGCAAGCAAGGACAGAGGGAGTGCTTCAAACCGTGTCAGGCTGGCATGATAGTCACAACGAAGTCTGTCCTCAAGCTTCAATAGCTGTACCTGTAAGAAAAGGAATTACAATTTATTTTCATGAGTTGTACAACACAGGACGGGCGGGAAAATCTCTTCAGCTTGATTTGCCAAAAAAAACTGTGCCCCGTGCCCTGGACTTTAAAGTGTCCCTTCGACTAATAACATTCAGCCAGTCCTTTGCTCCATGCAAGTCTGGAAGCTATGATGAAGACCCTGCAGAACAACTCAGCTACATGAAGACAAAGCCACCACAGCAGAAGAGCGCAATTGATGAAGATTCCGAGCTTCCTGACTGTCTCTTAAAATCTATCTCTGAAGAAAAAGCGTCCCTGCACTATGTTGCAGGGTATGCTGCTCGAAATGTGAGAAAGAAGCACACTTTGTGTTCATCTTGCGCAGCATGCCTTGTGGACAAGAACAACAAGAATAATTCAGAGCTGACGACCCTCAAGTCTTACACAGGAGACAAAGGAAAGAATCCCCTTTTCATGGTTTCGGCTCCCTTCTTCACTCTGCTGGAATGCTGGAAAATGTAGAAGTGTTCTTCCAGTGCAATGAGAAGAAACTAGTGACCTCACAGATGCCAGTTGACACATTCGGAGAGGAGTACCTGAAGAGCCACCCCAGCGACCTCCCCCAGTGCAATATTTCAAAGAAACTTATCGGTGAATTTTTTTCTGCTAAGATTACGGATTGCGCTGCACAAAATGTATGCGAAACTGGATGCCACGAAGAGAAGCGCAAAGCGTGGAAGCAAATCTGTTGGAATGCATGAATCCGTGAAAATTAGGTAGCTCTTTGAATCTGCAAAATATATTACGTAAGAGAGCACTTCTCGGTATCGCAGAATCGTGATTTCAATGCTCGCATGACCTGTCATTAATATCACTATACTGCAATGCTGGAAAATGCTCTCTTGTTCGAGTTAACACCATGTTGCTCACCCGATTTCTAATTTTCTCTTACCTTTTGTGCTTTTTTCTGTAGTACAGCCTTCTGTGTTGATAGTCAAAAATGCAGGTATTAATGTTCCTTCCTTATGTGCACAGTTTTGCTGGCATAATGCCAGGCGCGCAGCTGGCCAAGTAGGCAGCGCGGCAAAGCCTAATGGTTATCGCGCTCGCCTTCAACGCGCTCGCCTTCCACGCAGAAAGCTAGGGTTCGATTCCTGGCCGCGGGTACGCATTTTTGCTGATTCTAATGTGATGTTCCGGTAAATTCGAGAACCGTGTTGCTAATTCGAGGTTAGAATGTTCTGCACGCCGAAACTTCTACGCTCATTGGTCCAGAAGCCCACGCGTGTACAAAAGGGGCTCCGCGTGGCACGCCGGGGTCAGTTTCGCCCCAGCGTTCGACTCTGCTGCCACGCCAACCTCGACGCCCGCGACGCTCTGCTTTTTTCTGTTCCCTTTTTATTTTTGGGCACAAGTTCGCCCCATTAAACGTTTAGTTTCTTCAGTTATTATCGCCTCATCAATTGTCATTCGTGACAATATCTCAAGCAATGCCCAGTCATTTATTTAAAGTTGAAATTCCGCAGAGTTGCTAGACTTAATTTTTCAACTTCTGAAACGTTCATTTGGTTCTTGTGTTTTTCTTCTAAAGCTTTGTGAAATGGTTTTGTCAGCGTTTTTGGTGTGGTATACCAATCTGGAAAATAAATTGCTGTTTTAGTGTAGCAGTGATTTACACTACAGACGCTTAATGTCAAAAGCTCGCAAACTATCTAGAAACAATGCCCCCATATAAATGTAGTGTTTTCGCTGACCGTGATCGAGAAAATGTGGTTGCAGTTAATGGACGATCGAGAAACTTCCGCTGCAGTGTAAATTGTAACCAGAGCTCTGAGTTGTCAATAAATCTCTTACAAGAAAATGTCCAAGCAAAATGTTATGCCCACTTGGATGATTGAAAGAAGGCATGAGTTTTGCAATGAATCTGAGTGACAGTGCAGTGTCGTCAAAATTATTTCCATTCCAAACACACTTTAATTTACAAGTGTTCGGGAAGCTAAAACAATTATACCGGTAAGCTGATTAGAGCAGTCAGAATGGACTGCGCTATATCAATCTCCAAAAGATTACTTTACATTGTCCCCACTAGGGGTAGAAACGTCTTGGCGTCTGTGGTTTTATATTCCTTCTAATCTTTTGAAGTTTGATTATTTTCTTTATGATATTTGAGAGAGCTGGCTACCTGCCGAAAATCTGTGTAAACTGACTGAAACATGGTCCGACAATATTAAATAAAAAAAAAAGATTCGAACTCGTGGAACTGATTGATATCGGGCCTGATAAGACTGGAAAAGTAGGCAGAGCCACTCAGCAAGCAGAACTCAATATCGCTAAGATATACAAATAAGTTCTGTGCAATCCATGCCGTCGAAATTCGGCGAGGACACGATCGTAATTAACGTTATGACCAATGTCGACGATGTTACGACGTTAGTTTTTGCCAGCTTCTCACTTTAGATCGCAAGTAAAAAAGAATTATAATCTACCGTAGGAACACCTTAAAATACTGGTAGCACTAGCAAGGTACTCTGACAATTTGTGCTATCAACACGACCTGCACTTCAACATTAAATAACCGAATCCGCTCGCCAGCACCTAACGATTCTATTAGAAATGAAGAGTAAAAAACACGCGCTAATAAAAAGGATCGTCGACATGCCGAATAAACCCGCCTTTGTACTGACACGGTTTCCTTTGGTCCATCTCAACAGAGGAGGCGCTTTGTCACCCAGCGCGGCTGGTGAGACAGCTGAAGAGGACGCGAGGCATGGCAGCCAGCGAAATGGCAACTTGCGCCCCTGGCGACGACTCCGGTTATCATGAGGAGTCCGACAGAAACGAGCGAAAGAGACATGTATGCGAGCACGAAGGACGCGCATGCGCAAAGCGCGGCTTTTTAATCCGTCGGCGCGCCGTTGCACGGCGCGGCGATGCATTTCGGCGCGCGCTGCCGTGCCCCGCAAACTTTCGCTCCCGGGTGTACATCAGAGCGACACGAAGTTAACGCTCCTATTCATTCCTGCCAGGCACGTAGCCAGGATTTTGTTTCGGGGGGGGGGGGGGGGGGGCCGTCCATGACAAAATGCTGTATGAGGGGGAGGGAGAGGAGGTCCCAGCAAAATGGAAGATTTCGGGGGTTGGGGGGGGGGGCGGGCCCATGGGCCCCCCTCCTGGATACCTGCCTGATTCCTGCATAGTATAATACCTAAACTTTTGTAGACCAGATAACGGCTGAGTAATGGCGGCAAGTGAAGTGCTCACCGAGACCTACGGTGAGGCTACCATATAGCATATAAACCATACAGTGCTTTACCATATTGTTCAGGGTCAACGAATAAGATTAATATAAGTAAATATGAGATTAATAAAATAAATGTACTAAGTAAATAGACATGAGTAGAGAACAGAAAAAGTAGATGTCATTACTACTGCATACCAGTTAACGATTTTTTTTAATCATCTTCGGTGGCTGTGTGCTTTGGCAGGTTAATTCAGTCAATTATCGTTCGTGATAGAATGCTTGTGAATAAAGAGATGAGTGGCATGTGATGTATTTAACTTTATACGAGTAATCCCGACGTAAAAACATAACGTGAGGTGCCTGAAAAAAAAATCATCGTGGAGTAATTCTTGATGATAAAGTTCTTGAAACAGTGAGCTCGACCAAGTTTGGTTTGTTGCACCAGTTACGCGAACCATTGTACTCAGATTTCCTCCTTTCCAACACCCTCAAATATTCCCTTTCTCCTCTCCCATTTCTTAGCGCACCGGGAGGGAAAGAGAGAGTTCAGTTTCGAGTCATCGTTCGGCTGAAACTCGTGTCGTCACCGATTGTAGACGAGTGTCCACCGAAAGCTGACCCTGTACTCGCGCCCAATCCGCGTTTGTCTCTTTAGGCGACGTTCATAATTCAGGACTGTTCTCTAGGAGGTGTTGCACGGTCACGCTCAAAAATGGCGTCGTCTGCCGGGGAAGAGAAACAGGGAGAGAAGGGTCTCCCCCATGGAGAGGAGGAACAACTCTGTAGAGACGAGGTGCGCGCCACTTTTCCATTTTAATGCGAAAGCATTAGCTGTCCCATGGAACGAGCCGCGCCAAACGGCACCTTAAATCCTTTTTCCAAGTGAAGCCAGCTCCCAGCTATGAAACCACGCGAAAAGCCTGGACAACGGCACCTAGTTCCCGTCCCAAAGAGCGGAGTAAAGCTGATGGATCTCGGCTTCGGTCCCAGTGGCTGCGCTCGTCGACGAGGCTCCCGATTGGCCGCTGCGCGTCATTTTTCAACGACCGCTACCCCATGGCGCTGCGTGTCGGTGAGGCAGCGGCTCCACGCCCGAAGTCAGCGCGCGCGCTCGACCGTTGACGCAAGTACGAAGCAGACGACAGAAGGGAGCGGAAGAGCGGCGTGCATGCTTTCGCATTCACAACTCATAAGAAGTGCTTAGGTGTACCTCGAGCCTTTTTACCTCAACTCGAAGCACGGTTTTCGGGTCGAGTTCTTAATTTTGACGAAAAAAAAGTACAAAAGTGTTTCGGGAGCTTTTTTCAAATGAAAAAGCGCAAACGGCAAGCTTAGCGAATTTTTTTCCCCTTTTTAGTCATTGCTCATTGTCAATTGAAGCGGGAGAAGCGAAAATTTCGTTTTTCTCACCAGCCGAAGATTTCATGTTTGACCGCTTCGGCCGTACAAATCTCTTTCGTCGGGTCAAAGTCGGCGGTCTATAGGACTTTCTCATTTGTTTGTGAGATGGCTTGTCAACAGTAGAACCCTGCATATCCGCGGATTATCCGCGGATATCCGCAGATATCCGCAGTAAACTGGCGGATGCGGATAAAAATTAGACGGATTTTGGCGGATTGCGGATCGGATGCGGATGTCAGGGGCTGCGGATGCGGATATCCGCGGATCCGGATCTAAATTTTTGCCCGGTGGCATTCAGTCCGTCGACTGACGTTTCATCTACAGATCGTTTCGTCGACATGCGACGTTTGATCGAAAGGCTTCCCGTGTTCGTTTCATCGAAAAACCTGAGACGTTTCGTCGCACACAACCCTGCTATTTTCGTAACAAACTTTTTGCGTCTCGCCTGGATTACAGGGGGAGGGGGACATGGTTTGGTTAAGCACGCCTTAGTGAATCGCGCGCTAGCTTTTAGCGGCTTAGTGAAGAAATACGTTGTCGACAAAACGTCGCAGGGGCATGTGCCCACAAAACGTACAGCGTCGACGAACCGTGTGTCCATGAAATGTATGTCCGTGAAAAGTTGTCCACGAAACGTATTTCCACAAAACGCGTTTCGAAGAAACGATAGGGATCCTAAGAAAGATCTGATTCTTACTGAAGATCGCTTCAGTTAGTGCATTTCATCTCGTCAAAAATGCTATCTATAGAAAAAGAAAAAGTTAAGAATGCAGGGCATCAATCGTCCCGAGAAAGCTAGTTCTTTGGCAGGGAAAGAGCGGAAAACTTTCTCCGGGCAAAGAAAACCTCAAACGAACAAGTCACAAGAAAGTAGAAGAAACCTCCCCCTCTCCGCAGAGAGTGGTGTGGTCATGATACCAAAAACAAAAGAAGTGCTTCGACAGCGAGCGCGACCCTGTGGCGCCACGGTTTGCAAAGTTTCGGAATCAGCGGCGCACGCACATAGGCAGCCCGTAAATTGCCTGTTTCTTTTTGTATGCTTAGAGTTCTAGCCAAGAAAGTCTGGTAGTTCATATTCGTCCGGTTACGACGCCAGGGCGCCAGCAATGCCAGCGGCTGCCGCGCGCAACCTCCGTAACCGCCCCAAAGCAAAAAAAAAAAAATATTTTTAATATATATATTTTGGGCGCCTGCAGGCCGCGATCTTTCTCGAACAACACGTTAGTCGATCCGATCAGGCCTTGGACTCTGACTTAGCGGCGCATCTGCCCGCTGGCTGACACGAAACACCGTGAGACTCGAGGCGGCCGCATACGCTCGGTAACATCACAGAAAGGATTTTGTCTTCCTACCACTGCTCCTCCTCCTCCTCTTTTCCGAACTTTTTTTAGATACGGAGCATCTCTTGCTCAGGCCTATGACTCACCGCGGCAGTTAGGCGTCGGCGTCGTAGTCCGCACTCGCACTACGCACGCGCAACTCTCGCTGCCTTCCCTCTCTCCAACAGCTGCGCGTTAGCATCTCTCCGCTCGCTCTCTCTACCAGCTGCGTGCACTGCGGTCGCGTTCGCTACTCCATCACGCCGCGCGCAACTCTCCTCCTCTAGTCTCCTCTCCTTCAAGTGTGACAAAACGGAGATAAACGGCGAGCGTTCCGAGCTTTCTCTGCCGCGAGCCGCGACGAAGGCTTGCGTCAGGCGAGTAACGCTAGGGCAGTCAGGTGGCGCCATCTCTCGACGTCAGTCACGCAACTGACTCTTTCCTTTCGAGAAACGACACGATGCTCCGCATCACCCCATGATTCCCCTCGGGAAGATGGTGTAATTTTTTATGACCTATTTTTCTTAGCAGCGTTAAGACTTCACAGGTGAAAGTTTCCGATTCTGCGTGCGGCGGGGAAGAACGCGGTCGGCGTGATTTCCGCTGATTTTGCTAGTCTAAATGTGATCGTAACCTCTGGTGGTTAGCAAGAACATCGACATGGTTCCACATTTTGCGGATGCGGTTCGGATACGGATACAAAGTATGCGGATGCGGATCGGATACGGATACAATAATGTAAAAAGTTTGCGGATGCGGTTCGGATGCGGATACAAAGTCTGCGGATGCGGATCGGATGCGGATACTCAAACTGTTATCCGCGCAGGGCTCTGAGTCCGACAGATTTCTTCTTCTACAGGGACCAAGGTGCTACCCGATCCTACGTACTGCTGTTCAAACGAGGCTGCGATGTGCGTTGCCACGCAGTCAGCGTTACTAGATTGCCTCAGTTGTGGAACTCCCGCGAAGGAAGATACCCTACCCTCCTCGCTTCCAATCCGCCTCCCGTCGTTCAAAAGCGCTATTTGGATTTTCGTTCACGAATTCTGTGTGTTCCAGTGGCGTACCAACTTGTTTTTGTGAGGGGGGGGGGCAAACCAGCCCCCCCCTCCCTTCCCCAAGGCCGGTGGGCCCCCGGTATCCCTTGGGCGCCGCCGGCGCGTGTCTGCTCTGCCTGGTGGTTGCCTGTTTGAGGGGGGGGGGGGGGCAAAACACATGCCTTGCCTCCCACTCTGAGAACTGGGGGGGGAAGCAAGGCCCCCTCAGCCCCCCCCGCCCCCTCATGGTACGGTGGAAATCCACAGTGGCCCAGAGAGTTGTAGTAGGCTCATGGGACAGCTCCGGCTCTGACGCGTTTGATGTCGACACGGAGTGCTGGCGAAGAGTTTCCTCCTGAAGCTTTACAGCGCGCAGGCAGCGGCCGGGAGAAAGTTTCAGGAGGAATCTGACTGCTTGCGCCACCGGCGTTTTCGACATCGGCCGCCTTCAGCGCAATACACGGGTGAGATAGGGCGGTAGTTGCCTCCACTACCCAACTTCCGGGGCACTGTAGTGGAACGCCATCTGGACGCTGCGCTTCAAGGCACGAGCGCGCCTCATAGAATACACTGCAGTTACCAAAGCAGCCGTCCGGCGCGTACGAACGACGGGAGGCCAGTCGTGGTGAGAGGGGGGGGGGGGGGGGGTACTGCTTTTGCGCAAGCGTCTATGAGAAGTTCCGTAGTTGGGCTAATCTAATAACGTTGGCCCCAGTGCATACACCTTTCCAAAAAAAAAAACCGCGCCATGCTGCCCATGCCAACTGTTGCTGGCGAGTGATGCAGGGTGGTGCAGCCCTCGCGCCCCTTTCTCGGCTAAAAATGTTCTGCCACTCTCTTTGTCTGTTGCGGGGTTGGCACAGAGCTGACCCGGCCTAAGAGCCGCAAACACAACCACGAAACCTTCAAGAGCTGCGGGGGGGGGAGGTGAGGGGGGGGGGGGGGGGGGTACAATTTTTGTAGAGAGCAATAAACGAAACTGGAGCTACTTTCAATCTACCCGAGTCCAAAAGTAGTCCAAGCTGTACTATAAAGGTAGCAGCAGCACGGAGGACTACCAAACCGCAACATGTCTTTCGATTTACAGACGTTCTCCAATTCTCTGTTTGAGGAAGCGCTCGTGCTTGACCGAAAGCAAGGCAGGGGAGTAGGGGAGGGAGCCGCGGAGCCGCGCTTTGTCACGCGAAGAGCCGCTTGCGGCTCGCGAGCCGCAGCTTGTGCCACCCCTGGTCTATTGAAACCTGCTCAGCACGAAGTGTTCCCGGGCTCTCTTGGAGAGTTTCCGCTTAATTTTTCCTATGCGCACTACGAACCCTTTTGTGTTATCTTCCACTGGATCTTCATACCCTCGATCCAGAAGATCCCTTCTAGATCTTCATATTCTCGATCACTGACTCGGTCCTGCACGAAGTCCGCCGAGGTCTGGATAATCATTTCACCATGTCGGAACTGGAAGCCGCTCTTAGGAAATGCAAACGCCACAGTGCTCCTGGGTCCGATAGGCATTACTTATCAAGCATTGCGTAACCCGAGTGACAACTCACGCTGCCAGTTCTTGCTCGAACGCTTGGGTTCGGCGTGGACTACTGTCCGTTATTCACAAAATTTGTATATTTAGATTTTCGTTTCCGTACCCCTCTTTAAAGGGATACTGGAGCCGTAACTTCGAGCTCACAAAACAAGGCTGGAGCGATAGTGGCGGGACGCTGCCAAACCCAAAAACATCACTCATACAGCGGAAATATCTCTAACGGATAATCGCATGTTTGGAAAAGTGCTTTGCCCGATTCAACACGGCCGACAAGGCCGACGAGCACATGTAACGTCACGATTCTCGATTTCCTCTCCTCTTGGATCCGTCCTCTCGAGCTGGTGAACAGACGCGAGGAGGAGAGAAGCGAGGCCGCTTCCCCCCATTCTCAACTATTACAGGAGGATCGTGACCTCATAACCCTAGCTTGATCGCGCCCTTTTCCAAAACTGTGGCCATCCGTATAGATATCGATGTATGAGTGATGTTTCGGAGTTCGTAGCGTCCCGTTCAACGCTTCCGCGTCCTTATTTGCGAAAATCAAAATTTCGGTTCACTATCCCTTTAAAAAGACAATGACCATCCCCTCTCCTCTTCCCCCCCCCCCCCCCCCCCCAAAAAAAAATGGTTGGGCGATTTTATAAAGTTACGCGTTTTCGGATAAATCCGAAAAACACCCGCCGGTAAATTTAGTCAATTCGGATTTATCGATAAACTCCGAATTTCGATGTGCCAAACCCCCCCCCCCCACCCACCCACACACACACTCAAAAGTATTTTACAATTAATGGTTTGATCAGCGCGTGGAGTCAATGGTCCTGAGGAAAATGCCACCACACTTGTGTTTAAATTTCGCTCAAGGACAACAGGTCATTGACTTGCGGGTCCCGACAAAAGTCACTGTTTATAATTCCAGCTTGGGTCATACTATTTGTGCTTTAGAGGAAGGAGAGGTTTTTGTTTTTGTAGCAGTGAAAGCTTTGGACCATAGAGATTGCATGAAGTGGGGAAGAGGGACAGTTGAAACTTCTTTATTACATCCTTTACCACTCTACCTCGCTGCGGCAGGTTGATGGAATAGTATGTAATGAATACAAGCTTCCCAGCGACTACCTCAGGAGTTTGATTTTAGTAGGGGTGGGCGTCGATTAAACATTTTAACCCGATTAATCGCTCACATTTAATCGATTGATTAATCGGTGTCGTTCAATTCCTGCATAATGTTTTTGTTGTGAAAAATTACGGAGTGCACTATTTGGATTATGAATCAATCTCGATGTGTAGTTGAGAGTTGAGACACGTTCAAAGACACTGACACACAGATCATTATTTGAGTTGCATGAGGCAAAGAGGTTCGCCGACATCCTCCATCAAGAGCGACCTCCCGATTGTTCACGATAGTCTCTGCTGCGCTAAACGGGCACTCGCACGGCGTTGAGGTAACGGGGATAGTGCAACCTTCTCCATTTGTCTGGAGCTACAAATCTTGTCCCTACAGTTTAGGTTAAAGTTTCACCTAAAGTTTGCCCTTCGTACAGGTGTTCTCCACGTCTGCGTGGTGAAACCATTTATTTTTACTTCCTTTTGGTTCGTCAAGCCTTTTACCGATTAACCGGTTAAAACAAATTGTTCGAGATTAAAGCATTAATCGATTAATCGGTAGGTTAATCGATCAATTGCCCAGCCCTAATTTTAAGGTATCGACATTTATCGAAGCAACAGTTGTGTGAAACTTTTGTCGTAGGACAATTTAGTATTGACAGTAGTAATTGTTGTTGTTTACGGTTTTAATGGCGCAAGAGCATCGATGGCTTACTGCGCCAAACAAGGTGGGTTAGTAGTAATGACACCAACGCCAAATACACTGAAGAAAATATTGATACAATCGCGTTTTTCTTTGTCCAGCGTACGTTTACACCGGATATTTATTCATTTTTAATAAGAAACACTGCGAAATTAAACTCCGAATGTCGAAGAAGAGAGAATCGAACAAAAATAAACTCCGAAAAACACCCTCCGAGTTTGACGAAAAATACCCCCCCCCCCCCCCCACAGAAGAAAAAAAAACGGAACTTTAGAGATTCATTATGGTGTCAGAAGACTACAGCGTCACGTATATTTTTAATGAAGTCAAAAAAACGCAACTGCTCGAAACCAAAATCGAAACTGGACCGGGGACGAAGGATATAGAGGAGGAGTGCGTTGCCAAAAGTCACATGGCTGTGTAACTTTTTCCCCCAAAAGGTGTATTTGCAGTTTAAAAACCACAAAAAATGGCTATCGTATTTTTTTCTATTTCTAATATTGTGTGCCTTCGATGACCCACGACTTTGATGCTATTTGGTTGTTGTGTCTAAACCAGGGGTGGCCAGGCTGACCCGGCCTAAGAGCCGCAAACGAAACCACGAAACTTCTAAGAGCCGCGGGGGGGGGGGGGGGGGCAAATTTAAATTTTGTTCAGAGTCTGATTGTACGTATGAGTGCACAAGGCTGTACGACAGTACGTATGGGGGTACAAGGCTGCCAAACCGCGAGCCGTACTTTACTCTGCCTGAAATCCTCTTCTTTTTTTCCTGGGGAAACGCAGAAAGAGGGCGGGGGCGGGGGGGGGGGGGGTCCTTACGAGGGATCCGCGAGCCGCGGTTTTGGCCACCCCTGGTCTAAACCATAGAAAACGGCACGTGACCACGGAGAAGAGAGTGAGCGCGATTCAAACTGGCCAGTTCTAGATCGGCGGATTTCGGGCGGAAAGAAAACGAATTTCGAACCGCAAATTGTGTTCTGGGCAGTTGGGCTCTCATATGTCCTGCACAAAGAACACGCTTGGCGAGCATAAATACCCCGTCACTTTCAGGTAAAGCTGCTATGAAAGAGGGTGGTCGAAATGTGAAGTGTAGTAATGCAGCAGCGAATGACAAGGAAGCTGGCCAGAATCTTCGCGCGTAGCGCCAGTAATCTCTGGCGGCCATGGCAAAAGGAGCAGGGTTACCAGATTGGGCTATTAATAGCCAAATTGGGCTACCTAGTGATAGGTTTGGCGTCGAAATTTGGCGGTTGGCTATGTGGCTACGTGCGGCTATTTTTGGGCTATGTCCAATTTTTGCCCGATATCCGCGAAATTGTCCCCTTTCCCTCTGTATACTGTAGGATGTCTCAAGAAACCCTGAAGAGCATCCTTCATGTAAAGACTTTTTTTACTATTTGGGAGGAAAGAGTGTTGCAAAGATTTTAAGCCTTCCGACAAATGTTTCGCTCGGTTCAACTCTAAGGTACTGTACGGAGCTAGTACGAGTGGAACAAATGCTTCCTAATATACTGTTCCAAATGTGTCCACATGAGCTTTTTGTTTTATTATTTGAAATAAAACTGTTTTCTGGATATTGTAATACTTTGATTTTCCATACTATCTCTCACCTAAACATATACAGAAGCAGAGCTTTCGCCTTCAGCTTGTAAACGCAATATCGAAATTTTGGCTACTTTTGGGCTATGCAAATATTTGGCTTTTGGCTACTTTTGGGCTACACTGACTAGCCATTTGGCTATATCAGCTAGGAGCTATCTGGCAACCCCGGAAAAGGAGCGTAGTAGAGGAGGGGAGGGAGACTCCCAGGACTGATCTACGCAGACGACGTGGTACTGATGGCCGACACGTTACATGGGCTACAAGCCTCTCATGAACGAGTGTGGAGAGATGGGAGAGGCCCTGGGGCTCGGCTTCAGTGCACCTGCAAGTCCAGGGCTGATGGTCTTTGGGGGAACGGAGGGAGAAGAGGTGGCCGCCAGCCTGTTCATCCAGGGCAACCCGGTGGAGTGGGTGGACCAATACAAGTACCTGGGCGTACACCTGCGAGAAGGGACGCAATTACCTGCGGGAACAGGAGACGAAGCTCAAAGCTAAGAGCAGAAGGAACAAGGGCATAGCAACTGCCAGAGCCCTCTGGGGATACAACCGCTACGAGGTCACCCGTGCGGTCTGGAAGATGGTGGCAGTGCCGGGGCTCACGTTCGGCAACGAGGTGTTGTGCCTGTCATCAGGCACCCGGCAATACCTCGAGGTGCGCCAGCGGGAGGTTGGAAGGGCGGCACTGGGTGTGAGCCGAACGGCGCCGAACGAGGCCGTCCAAGGAGACATGGGCTGGTCTAGTTTCGAAGCCAGGGAGGCCCGAGCAAAGCTGGACTTCGAGCGGCGCCTGAGCCGGATGTGTGAGGAGCGCTGGACCAGACAGACCTTCAAGTACGTCCATCTTCGGAGCTCCCAAACCCGGTGGGTGCGACGGACACGTCAGCTGGCGCAGCGGTACGATGTCGACGGCCCACTACTCTACCCGACCGCGGAACAGCCGGAGCAGCAGAACATCCGCGCAAGGGTGAGCGAGAGCGAGACGCAGCGGTGGGCGGAGGCGGCACGTCGAAAACCCGCGCTGGCCCTGTACGCCAGGGAGAAGCAGGAGGTGCGGAAGCTGAACTTCATGGATAATAGCCAGGGCAGCGCGATGCTCGCTGCCGCCCGAGGCGGCATGCTGCGAACCCGAGTGCTCCAGGCCAAGTACTCAGACGCCGACGTAGGGTGTACCATGTGCGCGCAGGGCGCCGACGAAACTGCGGAGCACATCATCCTGGAGTGCACGGGGCTCGAGCCGGAGGCACAGTGTGGGGTCGAGTTGGCGGTGGCACTGGGTTTTAGGGAGAGCGACGAACGAGCCGACGAACCTCCACCGGTGGAGATCACGAAGAAGAGGTTGCAGTGTTGGTGGAGGAGAAGGCGCCAGGAAACAACTGTGGCTACGCTAGCCGCTAGCCAGGCTTGATCCAGCTTCGCTGGGATCCCCCGTTAAAAAGGGGTTAGCCGCAAATCCAAATCCAAATGCCCCTTCACCGCAGCACCCATGACTGTCGACTGCAGTCCCAGGTGTTTTCTTTACCTTTGGGAAGGGTTCCGAAATAGAAGCCAACGTATGAACTGTCGATGGAGGAGTCCGACACTACACTTCCTTCGATCTGCTTTGAAGTGCACGAAGTCAGAGTCCGCACCAATGGCGTCACTACTAACTAGGGTCAGCGGCACCCGGTGCGGTGACCCTCGGCGACAGCGTGAACTACGGTGATGACACTTTTTCGGTGGCTTGTTTTGGCTGCTTCCCTTCTCGTTGAGGCGCCTCACCCAGCCTAGAATCTGAGGTTTTCGCCGGAACGCCGCCCGGCTGGCACTCCCCGTACCAGAGAGCAACCTTCATCCGCTCGTTGGGAGCTAAGCGCACCACGAAAATGAATTTCAACCCAAAACAGCACGGGCGACATTTGCAGAGACGAGGCGTACTAACAACCAGCGGGAACAGTTTCTGTTCTCGCTTTACCTTCATTTTTCGTGTTTTATTGGTAGAATAATATATTTATAGACTGACAATTCGTGCGTAAAAAGAGCGCATCGCTTCTGGTTCAGAAATGGCTATTAGCTCTCGCTAAAGGCGGAGCTAAGGGTGAACCGCATCGTTTCCGCGCTCGCTGCATATTTGTAGTGATATCGTGCGCATTTGCTGCGTACCGCAGTGCTCGAAGCATGCTTTTGGCGGACTGCAGCACATACGCGACGACGCAAAGACCGCCCGCCATCGACTCTGGTGCAACGCTGCACTCAATGACATGATCGCAGTTGAGCACATAGGCGGAAGGTTTTCCCGCTTGTCCCTTGCTTAGATTTATCTTTGTGTTTCCTTGCGTTGCCTCCCAAGTTTCCAGAACAATAATATTGAGACAAAGCAGGTGTGGCAGAACACCAAAGGGTTAAACTTGTCCCTGTAAAAAAAGTTTTTTTTTTTGCTCATTGTTAACTTTAATTAAAGAGCAATGGTCACAAAGGGTAAAGGTGTAGCAAAATTTATTTGTTAAATTGCACAGCCGCACCAGACACCTGTAAACTGACATATCCTCCATGAATAGACAAAGACGAATTTGAACCCAACCTGATATACGGCTGCTCAAGCGAAGTATATTGAGCTACAACTTCCTTTTATGCAAATTCCACAGAGACTGCAATGGGAATAAATGCAATACAAAAATAATTATACAAAACAAATCTAACACAGTGGCACTAGAAGTGCAGTGTTATGGATTGTTACCATCACATTTACAAGCTTGTCAAGTGTTTATGGTACTTTACATTTTTTAATCACATTACAGTGCAAGGTACAGAGAAATAAAACCGATGCATTTGAAAGAGGTATTGAAAAATTGTATATACAAGTTACAACTAGCATACAAAACCAATGCATTCCAGCCCAATAGGGAAATGGACCCGCTGGCAGAGTCGGCAAACCCCATGCAACCGACACTACATACACACCAGAAAATAAGTGGAAATTATGTGGGGACACATTAAAGTACAGCAGCAACATTAAGTGCCAGTAACTACCTTTTCCGAAGCTTTCAGACGAGGCTGTTGTACACAAAGCTAATGAAGGAAATAATTTATAGTACAACACCACCCTTCACTTAAAAACTCTGCCATATTCTAGTAGAAGCTTTGTCCCTAATAGTTGAATGGCCTTAATCTCTACTGTAGTTGTGGCCACCACTTTGCAAGGTGAAACAGACTCCTCTATGTCTAGCACTGTAAAAAAGGATTACATAAAATCTATCGAGGTAAGCATCGATGTGTCCGAAAGTGATCAAAATACGCAGGGTGGAATGTTTACAAAAAACATGCTGAGAAACACCAGGTACTACAGAAATACTTTTTTTCTGGAAGACAAAGAAACAAAAACAATGCACTCCAAAACTGTTGTAAACAGACTTGCATGGCATTCCACCTAATGTGCAGATTATTTTCTTATTTTAATGAGCAATCCAATTGTCAAGTAAGAAAAAACACAAATAATAAAGCCTAGCTCTTCATGCCAATTTTCTTATCTAGTATTCTAGTAGGATACAAATTTTGTATCATACTAAAATACTGTTAATTTTTTTATATTAAAATACACCTTTACTATATCTTTATCATACTAAAATAAATTTTGTATCCTACAAATATGAGGCACAAATCACTTATTTAGTTACCAATTTTGTAGGGTTTTTATTAACTTTAGTGCGAAGGAACTGACACTTGTGGGAAAGGATTTAAGGTTGTGGTACCACAGTGGCCTTCTATAATGATAACAGAACAAGTGGCAATGCTAAAAGATTTCTTTTGGGCATTCAAGGGCAAGATATGTTACTCATAGCTAAATTATTAAATTCTATAAATATTGCCAAGGTTTAATATTTTTCAATCTTAAAGTCAGGAGGGTGACCATTCTACATTGCATACTCAATGTTATAATGAAGTGGATTGAATTTTTGAGAACTTTTATAAACCACGAATGCCATACTGAAATAAACATACAAAAAGCCCTAATCCATTTTTTTTTGTTATAACACTGAATATGCTATAAAAAATAATCACCCAACTTTAGTATTAAGGACAAATATAAAATTTGGGGCAATATTTGCTTATTATCTAACTACATAATCTACCTATTACTATAATGGCTTTCTATTGAATCCCCAGGATCAAAGGAGATGTATTGGCAAAGCTACTATTGACTATTTTAATATTTATTTTAACAGGCAATCAAATAAAAAATTAAGAAGGCTACCATGGGACCAGAGCCTAGAAATAAGGGCATTAGTACTTCATGATGAGTTGAAGTCAGTAATGAAAGATGAATATGAATGCATGTAAGAGGGAACATGCCATATATTTGGCAAACAGCAGTAACAAAAAAATTCACAAAGCACACGATTCCTTAAAACTAAAAATGCACAATTTAGAGCACGAAAACCTTCTGCCCGAGCATCTACTTCGCTTTTACTTGGCTGAGCAGGTCGTCGTACAGCTTTGCCAGCTGAGCATTTTCCTCAGTCTGCAAAAGGGGCACAACAGTTAGGCAACACACTTGGGGCAGATCCACAGCTTCAGATCCTCGCCGTCACACCCACCTTTTGTTCAAGCCGCTTCTCCAGACAGCTGTTGTCCATCTCTGCTTTCTTCAACTGGCCTCTCAAGACAGTGATGTCTGCTTGGAAATTCTTCTTAGAGTCCTCAATCTCTTTGCTAGCCCTGAAGCAAAATCAGGAATAATAAAAATTTAGAGCAGATATCACACACTAGAATTTAAAACCCAACTCCTGACACAGCAGTCAAATTCACAAATTCAAGTACAGTAGACTCTCGGTAATTCAAAGTCGCTTTATTCGAATTTTCGGTTTTGTTGGCGGCAGGGATGCAGTCCCGGCAATTACACATAAAAGGCCATGGGAAAAACTCGTGGATATTCGAATTTTATTCTCTGGAAATGGTTAATTCAAAAGATTTTTTAGTGCTCTATAAGTCCGCCAACTGCTGGAGCATGAAAAAGCCTCGCGATTATGCTGAACAAGCTTAAATCGCACCCATCGACCATTTTTATCTACCTTGTGCGGGAACGAGCGCAGCGTGCAACAAAGCGGCCAAGCTAATTCGCAACTTCAACGGCTATAGGAGTTCTTATCGAAATGGCTGACATCTGGATAAAGTAGTACGAGGTTGGATCAGCGACGCGCAAGGAATTTTAATTTTGTGAAATACGAGCGATGCAAGAGTCGTATCAGATACTTCCACGTAAGGAAGGGGTTAGCAGCACCTTCATTCGGAAGCAGACCATCCAGGAGCTAGGGTAAGGTGATTTTCTCACTGCGGTACCACCATCGCTGAAAGTCGCAAATTAAGCGGCCAAGCCACGCCAGCATGGCGTCGTTCCCGCGAAAGTTACGGAAGCGAGTGTGCCCGTGCGGTGCATACGGCTAACAAAGCTTGGTTTCAGGCATCACCATGCCTTGCGAGAGGTTTTGTCCATCGAATATATTGGCGTCAAAAATCATGCTGTGGTCTCTGGCCCGCTTTTGGACCGCGACACTGTGCAAGTGGTTAGGCCTAGGAACAATCTCGGCACTTTTCGTGCAGGGTGCTGCTCACGCAGAACCTACATGTGGCACCACGGAGTCTAATTTTGCGTTTTCTTTGGAGGAGAAACTGTGCAAGGCACTCGGGAAAGGTTTGCAATTTGCAGAGCATAGTCGATACTGCGAGTCTTCGTTGGCGGAATGCTGAGAGTCTCCCTTAGCAGAGGCGAGTAAAAACCGAGTGTTTACATCTATCTCTGCCAGCGGCTGCAGTTTTCTCGTTTGCACCCTGAGAGATGCGACAAGAAGGTGCAAGATTTCTTGTTGTCTGCTGCTCCCTGCCACTCTCGGAAAGGTCTGAGTATGTTCAGTACGAATAGGCTTAATTCACGTTGATGCTGGATCCTGCACCGCCGCGCTCGTTTCGCCACAAGGGAGAAACCGCGCGAAGATGGTCAAGACTATAGCAAAGAAGACGAGACTACAATGATTCCGTGTTTCCCACTTGGTATGTAGCAGGACATGCAGTGCAAATCAAAGAAGCAGTTGCACACCGTCAGCGGTGGTGAATCGTGGCTTCCAAAGACCACCAAAAGAAAAAAGGAATGCACCCTCTGCCTTCTTTCTTGTCTTTGCGTGTGAATCAGGTGAATCTTTCCGTAGCCGTGGGCGGTGATGTCTTTGCTGAGGACAAACAGAAAGACTACCCCTCCCCACACCTCGAATGAACGCATCACCCTTTGTTTCAAGTGGAATCCTCCCGCATGAATGGCTGACCATCCGCTGATTCCCCTTCGTTCCTTCGTCGTTCCAGTGTTATTTCTTGTGTAGTAAAGGGTCGAGGTATTTGAAGAATGGTGTGGATGGTATCGGACTACAGCGTGTCGGACGCAGTCGCTCTTCGCAAAGCGAGGCTGTTCTGTTTTATATAGAACTCAAATGTCACATGGATTACATTCCGTTGCATGCTATGTGTTTTATTAACCGAGTAAACTTTTTTTTTAAGAGGCAGGGGGGATAGAAACAGACACAGGAGATCATGTTAGCTACAAGACCATGCTAAGAACTTCCAGATCACGACCATTAATTTCCCGTGCACCCTACTTGCTACGTAGCAGGAGAAGCAGCGCACACCAAAAAAGCAGCAATGCCATTGGCAGTGGTGATTTGTTCATGCCACAAAAAGACTGTGTGCACACTGCCTCCTTCCTCGTCCTGACAGGTGAATGTTTATCGAGCCATGAGCTATGCCACTGCTATAAACAAACAGAAAAAACCGGAAAAATGCACCGCGCAATGTAACTTCCGGCAAACATTGATTGGCTCTTATCAGGCGAAACGCTTCACCTGGCGGACAAATTGGGTCCCGGACCAATCTAGACTTTCTGCTCGTTGCTGCCGCAAATCCGTCCATAAATTCTCAAGTATAGACGCACCGCAAGGTGGATTCTGAGATTGTCTTTTTATGGTGCGAACTCTATCTACGCACCCTAAGAATCCTATAAGACCCAAAATTACAATCGCATAAAAACATCTCAAAGTCAACCTTAGTGCTCCTTTAATTCGAAGTGTTCAGCTGTTTCTGTGAGCATCGAATTATTGAGAGTAGGCTATCAAAATGGTTAAAGAGCTACAAACCCTAACACAGTAACCCTTTGAAAAAATTTCACGGAAGTTTTTAGCCCATGATTTGGATCCAGTCAATGACAGTACCAAATTAGCAGCAAGATGGATCAATGGGCTAGTAGGTAAATTTCAAAATTAAAGCACCAGAGAACACTGACTCGGAAAGGAGACCAACAGATGTACCTTTCAAGTATCTAACCCTCCGACTGCCCAGGACAAGTCTGACTTATCTAACATTGCATACTTTACTGTCCATTCCAAGAATAAGCAGAAAATGCATACCCTTCAAGACTCTCCTCCGTCTTGGCTTTGAGCAGGTTGAACATCTGGTTGCTTTTCTCGACTCCTTCCCGGTACTCGGCCAGTTGCTGCTTCAGGATGGACTCGTTCTAAGAGAACAGTGAATTGTGCGGTGAATGAATGAAATTGTTTTTTTTGGCGCATCAGCAACAAAGGCCATAATGCCCCAGAACTAGTGAATTGTGCGGTGGTGCCGAGATATGCCATGTCTGCCGTCACGTTGCCCCTCATGCAGCCATATACAGTGTAGACCGCATATAACGTATGTCACGGGAGTCGCGAGAATCCGCACTATAAGCGGTACCGCGCTATAACCAAAACATCAATTTTTCAGGGCAAAATACATGCCATGAGACAACTTACCTTTGTAAAACAATTTATTTTATGTTAGATAAACTCTTGGGTCATCCAGGCCTTTCCATTTGCTCTGTACACCACAGGCAGACATTCTCGCTTCTTCAAGCAACGCGGTCGTTTGTATTTCCCAATGATAAACAAGCGCCGCTTGTCGGAGCCGTCCATGTTTGCGCAAAATTAAACCGTGACACGTTCCTTTGAGACTTTGCGGCCGGAACAGGGTTCACCTCTCATCGCGAGAGTGCGATTGGGAAGCAGCAGGCCCCCAAGCCGTGGCCGCCACTCGCGCGCATACCTCGGGCGTCGTGTTTCGCGCCTCTGCCCCTCCGCTGCCACGCAGCTACCGCAAGCCCTCGCTACGCAAGGGTGGGAAGGGAGAGAGAAGGACATGCGCCTTCCAAGTGTTGCGCCATGCCAGCCATGCACCTTGCTCCTTGTCTCCTCCCTTCTCTCCTTCGCAAACGCGCACTTCTATGCGCTGCTATGGAAGAAGCGAACTTGAATTCGCTTCTTCCATATGGTCACCCTGGCAGTCATACCTAACTAACAACCTGGAATCCGTTCAAAGCAGAGCCCTCCGTTTTATTTATTCCGACTATTCCCCTTACGCAAGCATATCAGGATTTCGCCAATCAGCTAACCTTGACACTCTTTCTCACCGCCGCAGAGTGTCTCGTCTTTCTCTTCTTCATCGGATCTTTTATTACAACAGTCATCTCAGACAGAGTTTGCTATAGCCTCCTTACCGCATTTTCCCTCGTATCGACCATTCTTGTAAACTCCGTCCAATTTCATCGTCAACTGTCACTCACCAAATGTCTACTTTACCATTGGCCATTGACGACTGGAACTCACTGCCTGATGTAATTGTTTCCTTATCGGACACTAAGAAATTTTCTGCAGCCATTAGTTTATTTTTTTCTAACCTGTAACTAGATTGCCGCGTGTTTTTGTTGATAAATAGTTGTGTTATTTGTTTGTTTTTGAAGTGTTCACTCCCTTGTATAATGCCCCCTTGGCCCTCAAGGAATAATAAATGATGATGATAATAATGACATGCCAAAAAAAAAAAAAAAACTTTACTTTTGTTTGTTGCTCACACGCGGTCCAAACAGACAACGTGGAGCAAGTTTGCAAACTGCAAGGAGCGAAACTAGAAACTATCCAGCCTTCGTTTTGCGCGCGCGCGCGGTGTAAGAAAGGAGGTTGGTGTTGCGTCACTCGAGCGAGGGGGTGAAATCGAAAGGGTGAAATGCTTGGGGGTGGCTCGAAAGGGCTTTCGGAGTTGAGCACGCGCGTGCGTGTGTCGGTCGCACCTCGCTACCTCGCTGCGTCGTAACTCGCTGCGTAATCATTCGTCTTCGCCTCTCTCTTTGCTTCTTCGAGCACCTCCTTGCCCCCTCAAATGCCGCTTTTTTTTCTTTTTTTTTTTTTTTAGCGTTTGTTTTAGAAACCGCATTATAACCGGTATTTCCCTTCGCGCGCCTGCATTTTAAGCGGTATGTAATTACATGGAGTCGTATGGGAGGCGAACTGGTGGTTGAAGAAAGCCGCGTTATACCCGGTCCTTCACTGTAAGCGGTTACGTTGTAAGTGGTCTATACTGTACATGAAAAGAGAACTTTGACCAAAGAGTACTCATTGCATACCTCTTTCAACGTAGAGATTGCTTGCTTGGCCTTCTCGTAGCGTCGGTGGAAGTCCGCAAAAGCGATTTCCATGTTGTGCAAGTCCCCCGCCAACTGCACAAAAAACCATACCTTAGCCGACTTCTCGGACAACTTGCTGTTCAGAGTCCTCACAACTATGCAGCTCAGAACCGAGCTATTTAATCACACTTACGTTTAAACAAGTTACCTTGACACCTGAAGGAGTTTCCAAACAAAATATTGTTGTTTTAGTTGCGATTTATCCAAATTTAAAAATCTTACTAAACAAAGTAGTGGAACGCCATGTCAGCGGCCTATAGAGCCAAAAGCCATTGTGTTATTCCTATATACCAGGTGTTTCACCAAAAAAATAAGGATAATTTTTTTTATAATTCACAGCCCTTCTTGCAGAGAGTTAGGTCGAAAACATGAAATGCTTCCATTAAATATGGAAGCAGAAGTATTCCCGACGCTAAAGTGTGCTATACTCAGTTTTACACTTCTGTGCAACATTGGCAAAGATATTGAAAGAAATGCGTGACTTCGTCTGGCATCTCATTTCCGGGGCGAGACACTAGATGAAGCTTAACACTCCTGCCAGGAGCTCGGAAACCATTGTATACTAAATATGAAACAGTATAGAGTTGCGGCGCTGCAGATGCTGCAGCTAGAGCAAAAAGCGTGCTGAAAATCAACACAGAGTTCGGCCTTCACAGGCCATGGTGCACCTGGGACCATGAGAGGAAATCAGGTCGGCACCTGGCCACTCTCTGGCATCTATTGAAATGCAAAAAGGGCTCAGTTTTTGAACGAGCCTTCAACTGCTTTTTTGGCACCAAAGGCGGAAGCCACCTCAGTAAGAAGCATTTCATGATTTAGAAAGAGGCACTTGAAACAAAGAAATTTCCTTCGGGATAATGTTGTCGACCATGGCATTCATCAGTGTATGAATAAGAGGTGATAATTCGCCATTTAATTACTTAAAAGCCACTAATTAACTTTGAAATATTCACCTTATCTGTTCCAAATAGATTTGTTGCCAGTAATCAAAACGTCAGGATGGAGAAAAAAATTAATTATGGTTTAATTTTGAGATCTAGATCATGATTTGAATCTCCTAAACTTTACCGTCGTAGCCTTCAAAAAGAAAACAATTAACAACCTCGAAACCATTTTTTTTAAGACTTGAAATTTCCTTTCTCAATACTTCTGATAAAGGACAATTTTTTTTTACTTTCACCAAGGAATCGTCAAAGTTTTGTCCCAGTAGAGAGAAAAACAACAATGTCCCTCTTCTGATAACAAACCGCAGCATTGCTTTTGCCCTTTGCTCTCATAACTCAATATTGAGAACTAAAAATGTTAATAGAGGTAAAAAAGCTGATGAAAAAGCAGTGTGCAGCTCTTCCCATTCTGTCAGAGCCCCCTTTCCCGCCCCATCAGCAGGCGGACAGGTAGAATGCGTAGGCAAGCTGCCTCAATAAAAATTCTTCACTCATTTGGTGCTTTCTAGCGTGCTGCGCGTAAATGAATTTAGCCAAGACTCTTTCGAATGGCCAGCATCAGGAATTCATCCCTCTAATTACACTGGCCGTCCGTATTTCGGGATGGAAGGGCACTGCTGTTTGTTGTCTGTGTGTCATTGTTTTGTTTATCCTCAGACCTACATACAATGAAACATCTTTAGAGAAGATAGGAATGGTTACCTCAACTTGCTTACGGTATATTTTAAAGCTTGCTCACTAACATCTGGAACATAAATATAATTGCCCTAGTTTTGAAACTGAAGTATTAAGTGGTTTACATTTACCATCAGGAGGAGTATATCGAGGACTAGTACTTTATGGTGTAATGTAATTTAGGAAGAATTACTCCTGAAAAAAAATTGAGCTGAATTTTAATCTTTAAAAGAATTTTGAAATATTGCGGCGAAAAGTGGTTTAAATCAAACAAGTCCGACTATTTTTCATATATTTTTTTTCTACTCTGCCAAATATGTTATAACAGTTGTTAGAAGTCAGAACTATTCTTCGGCTATTCAATGGCAAAGTTAGGCTGTTTAGAGTCCTCCATACCAACACTAAAGAGAGAAGAAAAAAAGTGCCAAAAGCTGTACGCTTGAGGAGACCGAGTACAGTACAACGTTTCTCCGACCACGTGACATATTCGATAGTAGACGCTGTCACATCGGGATCGCTATGACTCGCGACCTGTGCCCGTTGTGTAGGCCGACGTCGTATCCGAGTGGGACATCCGTTGCCCTTTTGCGTATTCATTTTGCTATCTAAACCTTCTCGTGGCTTATATTTGCCAGAGAATAGCACGGAGCTGAGTTCAGTTGTCTTGAATTCCCACAGCTATGGGATACCTTCAACGATGGGCAACAAATCTGGGTTTTAAACTCCGGTTGTTTTTTTGTTACGATGTTGCATTCCTGTTAACAGGACCTCAGCCAAGCTGCAACAGCAGCTTTATGTCCTGGTTTCCTCCATTTTGTACAAAGCAAGAAAGTAAAATAAGCCTTATACAGTCAAACCTCGATGTAACGAAGTCGGCAAAATTCGGAATTGACTTCGTTACATTGAAATTTCGCTACATAGAAATATGGGGCTAATGTTAAAGAAAGTTTCCACAAATGTTTCTCGGCTGCACGAAACTCACCGAGGACGTCTTTATTTCGGTTGAAACTAGTCCGTCACCTTTTTCTGGAACACTCTCGGCATTATTATTGGCATCACACGATGTTCGCATAACCAGATGGCCTGCATTGCGTCTTCGTCTTGCTGTGTGTTTGCGAACCGCCTCAAGACATCGACTGCGTACACCACTTCACAGTTACTGGGCACATCGCTGGTGTCTTTCTCATCAGGCTTGATGTCGTCCCCGTCTTGCGAGTTCCCACGAACATCGCTAGCTATCGCCTCGTCGGTCAGCTCCTCCGTCGCATGACAGCAGAGTCGGCGTACAGAAAGTCGTCGAGGCCGACGTTGCTAGGGGTGGCTTCATAGCCTTCAAGGCTCCATCACCCAGGACAACGATAAATGCACGCTTTCAGTTAGGCCTCGAAACGAACTATGCAGCGCGAACGAAGCCGACGGAAGAAACGGCGGCGGCTCTAGTGTCCTCTAGTGGCCGTTCTGTACACCCCAGTCGCCAGATTCGGCCCATTTCACCGTTTGCGCTTTATCGGGGGCCCGTTTCAGCACATGTGCTTCCCAAAATCTCCTTTGAGACCCAAAAGTCTGTGCCGAATTGTCCGTAAAACTTCGTTACATAGAAATTTCGGCAAACGGGACTTCGTTACATAGAGGTCAAAAATACATGGCGTGCATACATTTGCAGTTAGAAAAAGTTATGTACTTCGTTACATCGAGGGTTACGTTACATAGAAGTTTGTTACATCGAGGTTTGACTGTATTTGAAATTGGCCAGGTAAGAAGAATATTTCAAAAGTTTGTGGATTTTAGGTAAATATTTGGCTAATTATCACTTTGCACTTGTAACCCGACGTCCGTCGTAGCAGACGAGGTTATCCCGCAGGAATAATTTTTAGTTTAAGTGACCTTCCTTTTATTATTCTCAGTCAGTGAAAAACCGGGTACAATAAAGTATGAAATCAAAACCAGCAGCAACACCTGTTGGGGGGGATCATGCCCCAAAAAGAGCAGAGCCAACAAAAAAAAAAACTTCACAAATCTCATGAAAGAAGACATCTGGCAGTTCTCTTTATATACTGTTTCATACTTAGCATTACAACGCTGCTAAAGCTACTGGTGCGAGCGTGTGGCTTCATCTATGGTTTCGTTTGCGCAAGAATGCATGCAAATGATCTGCGAGATCAAACCCAATGCTCACGCCACCAGGTTTGACAGCGTTGCACATTATGTATGAAACAGTTTAGTATGCATCACATGCCCCAGTTTTTCCCTTGCAAGAGCCTGTGCGACTTTTTACTTGTCAATCTTTCGTATGCAGCTAGCTGCCCAATTGTGTGTTTAATCAGTTGAACTTTCCGTTCCATGTGTTAGTGTGACCCCAACCTGTTTAGCATTGTAAGAAGCCTTGTTAGTGTCCATCCCAAAACTGTAATTCAAATAAAAAGCAATGCCAAAATAAACAGCTTGTCAGAAACTAAAATTTACAATGTACCAGCAGTACCAGCAGTACAAAGGTTCCATGCAACATTGCCGTCCTAGGAGACCCCTTTCAAAATTCAGTGCCATCTGGTGGCTCAAACAGCAGTTTCACTGTTGCCACACTAATGGCAGTCATGAAAATGTATTTCAACTGCACTACTGCATTTACATGACAACGGCAGATGAGAAGGTGCTTTTCACGTCTCCCTCCGTTTCGCTTTTCGATGGTGTGAACGAAAGAACTTACCAGTAGGAAATGCCAGCCCATAAACCCCTTGATAAATTTCCCGTCATCAAGGGGCTATAGAGGCAACTTTATGCTAAACGAATGATTAGACAAAAGTTATAAAGAAGTGCTGGTATGGCACTTGTATCCAATTGGTGAGTCGGGTTTTGCCAACGCCTCTAACGCATTCAGGCTTTATATCCTACGCTTGGGAGCATCTTCAACTTCTTCGTAAGGTAATAGCAGGCAGTCATTAGTACGGCACAGATGCCACACACCCAGATCAAAATGGCCAGACTGAATTTCGGGAAGGGTCTATTCGCTGTGATTGACTTGGTATTACCAAGCCAACTGCAGGTGATTTGACAGGTTTCATTTCCAAAACGACGACATGAGCCAACATTTCAGGACCTGGTGCATGTCAAGAAGGGTTCCAGTATCCAGATTCAGAAGAAAAGAATTCCCCAGGGACACGCACCTGATCACGCTCTTTAGTTATCTTCTGGAGCGAAGCAGTCTTCTCGTCTGTGTCCTTTTTCTTGCCGAGTACGTGGCGCTCTATGGCAGACACGATCTGCTCATTGTGGCTGCGTTCAAAAATTGCAACAGTCATTCTCATTAGGGATCCGCTGATTCAGGCAAAGTGCAATTTAAACACTCAATACATTCTCACTCGTGAAGAGGCAGCTTATAAATTCAGTCACGAGGACACCACCTATCCATGCGCCAAAGCTAAAGGTGCCTCAAACCACCCGAGGTTCAAAAACAAACATTACAACGTTTGTATTTGTGAAGTTTGTGGGGGACTGCAGTTCTGAACATTTGACATGGTGCTAGCCTCGGTCCACTATTGTGCCCGCATGGGCAGTATGGGGCTGCCACCAAGAGGACAGCACCACAATAAGTAAAATGGCAAAGCCAGGGCATAGCATTCCTTTTCCTTTTGCCACCAGACCCTCATTGGCGGAGAAGTGATCGCATGCGCAAAAATTCTCCAAAGTGATGCGGGAAAGCAGCCTTACAGAGAAGAGTTTTGGGCAGAACTTATCTTACTTTGTGTTTGTGAAATGGAGAAGTTACGCAGAAGCCTGACGAGCAGGAAGCCTCGGTAGGCGGTGAAGACTTCTCCCCTTTCCTCCTACCGTAAAATACCGGGCAAGCGCCCACCCGAAATTTAGAGATAATCGCGAGGAAATGGGGGATAGGCGCTGGTCCGGTCATCAATTTTACATAAAAATGTGCTGCACATATTTTCTCAGATCTTACAAATTTGGGAATGGGCGCTTAATGTGGAATGGGCGGATGCGCGGTACTCTACGGTAATTGCATATACTATACTTAGTTTCACTTCAAGACCAGACGCAGCCAACACTATGAGCTGATGGGACCCATCGGACAGCGTCAGAAGTGCACCATTATGTTTGTCCTTTCTGGATGTGTTCTATCATTGTTGAACCAATCGTAAACCAAAAAGGCGTAGTCACTTGCACTTTTGACGCTGCTTGATTGGTCCCGGTAGCTCGTAGCGTCAGCTACATCTGTACTTAAGGGGGTATGGTAGGTTAAACCAACCAGAAAATCAATTGTGCAGTTTTAGAGCCAAAAAATGTGCAGTCTGAGGGACAAAATCGGGCAGCAGTGAGTGTGAACGAGCGCTCCAAGCTACTTAAATATGGCGCTGAAATTTATGCCCCCTCTTATTTAAAATTGGTCGACGCACGTGTTTGTTTTTATTTATTTATTATTACCTAGAAGGCTTTACCACAGGCAAAGCAAGGAATGACGCAGAAGGAAGAACATGAAGGCAGGCTTTGGAGAGGATAAAAAAGCAAGAACGGACATGTATTCTGCTGGAGCCTTCTGAACCTTTGTGACAAATATAAAGACATAAAATTGCTTTTTTTTTTTTTTTCAAAAAGACATTTTTGCAAGTTAGAAATATAATAATTGCTTTAGCAAAAAGTGAACGGAAAGTTAATCCCAAGGATGTAACCATTCAATACTTAAAAGTTCACAATAAAATATGCAGTAGTTTTTGAGGTTGCAAAATTAAAACCAAGATGACCCTTTTACTCTACCATCCCCCCTTAAAGGGGTAGTACGTACTCTGGCAATTCTTTGAGCTACCCTAACTACCATAAAGTTCCGAAAGAATGCCCACCCAAAATGAAAAGATAAATGATAAAAAATATGGGGTGGGCAATGTTTGGGGAGCAACGGCAAAATATTCTAAAAAATTGGTGATAAGTACAAAGAGAGTAGGGGGCGGGCCACCATTACAAACTATGGGAACCGATACCGCAGATTGTGGACGCAGCAGATTCACGTGTCGCGGTATGATAAACACACGGGAACCCACAGCAAACACACTTGTCACACGTACCGATACCGCAGATCACGCTGTCAATGCGATGCGATTCCCTTTGGGCATCGCACGATTGATATCCAGCAAGAATCGTGGGCTGAGCGATTTTATGATACGGATATGCAGACCAAAAAATGGAATGGGCGATCTCTCGGGGGCGGGCATTCTCTCAGAACTTTATGGTACTATATATTCGGTATCGCCTGCCGGTATGCTATATCCGGTATGCTATTTAGTATCGCAAAATTCAGAATAGTTAATGTGAAATCGGCAAGTGAAAATGATGCCAAAAACATCATTTAAACATACCCCCGCGTTTCAATGCAGTGACATCAAGGGAACGCAGGCTGGCAGGTCAAGCGGACAGTCTAAAAGTGGACTATACCGAGCGCTTCTTTCATGAAGGTGCACAGGTGCTGGAGCGAGCTTCCAAAGCATTCACTTGACACCATGCAACTGCTTGTAATCAGTTGGGACCAAAGTCTACAGAACAAAGAGTGAACCCCTGCCTTCCACCGACATCACTTTTTCGTTGCGGCCAGCAGAGACTCACTTTAAAAAACACAATGAGGACTAAAATTGTAAATTCAATTCCTTTGAGAAAAAAAAATTATTTTGGCCCAATATTTGAGTTACCATTTCAGCGATATTTGTTGATGTGTTTAGCAAATGTTCAGGCAAATCGGGGATTATGAAGAAAACACCACAGTAGCCCTTTAAGGGGGACATGGGCCTAAATTTCAAATTTTTTTTGAAAAAAACTCATTTTTCAAATTTGAGTTTTTTGCTTTTAGAAAATAATTATACACCCTTATACTAAAATTCATAACCATGCGCAAAATAGTTACGTTGATATAAAATATTTTCGACACCTTTTGAGGCAGTAACAATGTAAAGGAGTTCAATGTTTGAATGCATTTTTCTTAGTTCCACTTTTTGATGCAAATTTCATAGGAAGGAATCTTTTGTTCGAAGGTAGAAGTATTCTGATACCAGAATCAAGATGTTTCTGAACTGAAATTTACTGGGGAATGTGGCTATCTACTTTATTTTGTTTTAAGTTGAAGTCCTCACTGAGAAGAAACTATGTTATCACGAATGGAGATAGGACAGATATGCACCTCATATTTTGAGGTAATCACTTCCTGAAATATTTACATTTGAGCCATAAAAACTAGATAGCCCGAAGTCCCATATTCCCCACTTTATATTCAAGCAGTCAAAATTATGCTTAAGAGCTTCAGTTGCATATCATAGATTTCTTAACAAAGAGTGACACTTCTTATGCAGGTATGCAGAATTGTCGTAGAGCTGAAAGTTTGCACAATACACTCATCCGATGTTAAATCTTTCCTGCAAATTTCATTCCGATCACTTGAGTAGTTTAGAAGTTAAACCTGTAGCCGGTGTCCCCTTAAGCTGAAACAACCGAGGGGAGAAGGGGGGGGTTAATCACACATTCGGTGGCGGCGACTCAATATTCACCGAAAAATGTGAAATTCACAAAAATATGAGGGGCTGCTTACATAAGCACCTCGGTATTACAGTCGTGCTATTTTTCACCAAAAGATTTCCCTTATACACCACATGCACATCAAACATTTTAGAAGTAGCAGAAATGCTTGCTACTACACAACTGAGCATTGGCAGCCAGAACTTACCTCTTGAGCATCATCATAGTGTTCTCCTGCTGCTCATATAGGCCACCCAAGTGTTCGAACTTTGCCCGCCAAGCCTCTGCCTCCTCTCGCAGCTTGTCCTGTTCTTTCATGTAGTCCTGGTCCTTCTTGAGCAGGCGCTCTTGGAACATCAGTTCCTGGTACTTGAGCGCCTGCGTCATCTCCTTCTCAGAGAACATCGGTTCCTGCAACAGGCATGCAACCCTCATAAACTAGGACATACGCCAGCCATGCCAAGATCACGATAGAATGACCATTAGGTGCTTCAAAGCGCCAGAGCTACAAAGCTCGAACTGCACCAGGCCACAGACCGATCTCTTGAGCCCAACGGTTCACCCGGTATGATGCACATACTTTGGCAGTCTATTGTGCTAACTCTACAGAACATTCCAAGGTGTGCTCCCTATAAGTGAGAGGAACCCGATCTCATAATGCAAAGGGTGCCATATATTTCACACCTTAGTTCCTGTGAGAGACTACTTTGCTAACACAGTAAGCAATTTAAACTTTAGTTACTCTAGTTATCACTAAAGTTGCATGGACAAGATTGCCAATTCCTGGGGTTTAACAACCAGAAGTAAAAATATTCATAGTAAAACATGGCAATATGCAAGGCAGTCCCTTCCACCAATTTTGTGGGGCACGCATGAACAGAATACTCAGGTACTCCTCAGTGCACATGGTTAGCGCAAACTCAGAGAAATAAAAATCTAACCATTAAAAGTTATGAAAAAAAAAATTAAAGCAGCAGCAGGTTTTAGTAAATACAAGTGGTCAAGCATTAGGCAGTTTTATTGCTGAACCACGAATACAAGACAAACGAGTTGAGCAGTAAGTTTCGAGGAGATACCAACCAGACTTGTGCAAGGCATATCCAGAAAGTAAACACTATTCGTACGCAAGCCCGCCCCCCCCCTCCGAGAAAATTGACTTCGCACATATGCAATTTTGTGCTCTCGTCCATTAGCCACACCCCGAAGCCACTTTGTGAGACCTATTATTTTTGCAGTTGGAACTTTGCATCAATCCTGTCCAAGTGATAGAACAGCCGGCCAACATCAGTCCAGCCTCCGAAACGATTTTCAAATGCGACAAATGCCAGACCATTGGAGAATATGAAAGATCCATCAATTAATTGCAAAATTAATAGACTAACTGCAACGAGCTAAGTCAGCGGTTCTCAAATAGGGTTCTGCGGACCTGCCGGGGTCCACAAAGCGATCTTTAGGGTCCGCAAATCCCTTGCCTCAACCCTCAACACCTCCCCTCCCCAATCCAACCCTGGCTGGCTGGTGCAAGCTACCGCCCGTTATGAAGGGCACAGCCGTTGCCATCTATCCATTTATTCATCCTTATACTTGATGCTTCTCATTTCTGTCTTCAATAGGAAAGGATGCCCTTTTCACACTGAAATTAGTTCTTTTGTTTTATTCTGTCTTATCAAGTCATGTAACAACTGCTATGTGAAGCACATTAAAAAACCCAAGTTAGCAGTCGCACTGCGCTAGTTAAATTGTATAGCGTGAAACAGTGTAGCAAACTAAGTTACATTAGTGTTTTATTTCCATTAATGCTAGTGGAAAAATATTGGCATGACTGATGTAAGCGTGTTAACTATCACCATCATGAAGTCAATGTTGAGTGCCAATGTAACCCTCTATACCAAGTTTTTCAGCGAAGCCTTCCCACAATTCTTACCAATGCACTGAGAAACTGGGGAAGAAGAAGAGACGAGAGGGGTCATCAAAACGCCGAGCTCTGGCTGGAATGATTAGTGGATAGACCTAAATTTAAGCTAGCTGCCTTTGTCTCCACTGCACTCGTCCAACGCGTTTGAATGCAAGAGCCAAACGCCAGACGCCGGAGTTCCACATTTGAACATGTTCGACAAGTAAAGTGAAGACAAAGGGTGCATTTGTCTCCACTGCACTCCTTGAATGCGTTAGAACACTGAACGCCGTCGTTAGGCTTTCGCATTCAAACGTGTTGGACGAGTGCAGTGGAGACAAAGGCAGCTAGCATTCTAGGTCTATCCACTAATCATTCCAGCCATAGCTCAGTGTTTTGAAGTCCCCACGCACTCTCGTCTCCTCCTCACCCCAACTTTCTCACCACATAGGGTGGTTGAAAGTGCCAGCCACGGCGGACGTCAGGGACAGCAAAAGAAATACCAATTAGCTCAATATTAACAAATGACTTTTCATTTAGAGAAAATAAACACATGGTTCCAGTAAGAAACTTGCTGAGCATCACTGAAAACCCCTAGATCAGTCATTTTATGAAGACTTGCAGCATGTGTGAAGCACGGGAGTGCGCCAAAGGTAACACTCGTCCAGCAGGCACAAGACTGGTGATGAAAACGCAGATATGTACAAGAATTAGGGTGTGCGAATATTAATATTTTTTAATACGAATCGAATACGAATAGTTAGCTTCGAATATCGAATTGAGTAGTCGAAAGCAGGTGAATTTATTCACATTATTTTTATTTTCACATGTCGGAACACCTCACTGGTGATAACGAGAATAAAAACACAAAAACAAAAATTATAGTTTTAGGAAAGATTACCAGTTTTCATGCAAAAAGTCAACTGCTGCACATGGTCAGGTAGGAGGCGCTCCCTTGGAGAGGAAACTACACCTCCAGCCACAGAAAAAACTCCCTCACGCGGCACTGAGGTGGCAGGTATTGCCAGGTGTTTGATGCAAAGCTTCGCCAGACTGATATCTTAAGCACCCGACAGTTCGCCACCACTTGCACGGATCACTTTCTCTTTAGCAGTGCCTCCTCCGCATACGCTACAAATTCCCATTCTGAAGCTGAGACCACTTTGCTTTCCATTTCACTTATAGCTAAGTGGTCAAATGATTTCCAAACATCTGACGGCGTTGAGCCTTGCTCTTGTGACTGTGTTGCAGCTTCCGGTTGGGTTTCTTCAGTTCCGGTTGGGTTTCTTCAGTAGCATCAAATGAGGCTAGCTCTTGCAGCACAAGAGCTTTTAGCTATAATAATTTTTTTTTTTCGGCTTTAAAAATAGTGGACTTGAAGCGTGGGTCCGAGAACATAGCAAGGCATGGTTCCTTGTCCTCCTCTTAGAGAGTGAACCTTGACTTGATGGATCTTATCAGTTCTGCGGGAAATTCTGATGCCCCAGCAGTTACCTAAACAATGGAGCATACCAAAAATCATAGGAACTTGGGAGGACAAAGACGAGTACTTCTCAACACTGGCAATAACAGTGGCATAAAACAATAGCTTCAATGCTTGTACATATTCCGAAGCATCTTTCCACTCTGACAAACCAAGTCCATCGATGTCACAGTCCGAGGTAGCAAGCTCCACAGTGCCTACTTTGAGTTCCAGAAGGTAAGACGACATTAGGGACTGGCTATTCCATCTCGTCTCCACGTCTTGTACCATACGTTGTGTGTCCTTTCCAATCTTCTTTTGGCACTCCTCAAGCCTCTTCTGAGCTGATGAACTGTGCTTGCAATATCCCACAACATGCCTCACTTTCTTGCACAGGCAATCAATGGCCGGCGAACGGAATCTCGCGTCATTAATCGCCAGTTGAAATGTATGCGCAAAGCACGCTCTTTCAGTCCACGGAAGTCTCCTTACCACAGCACGGATGTTGCGCCCGTTACCCGTTATGATGAACTTCGCACATTCATCGGGTATCTGCAAGTCACGGTATTTCGGTCCAGCATAGTTGCGATGTTCCCAGCACTGTGACTGGCAGCCATGTGTCGAGTGTTCAGTGTGAACCGCTTCATCGTGACTTTCGGAGTGTGAAGATGGCTGGTAAAGCTCACGCAACTTTCGTTAGTGCGTGATGTCCACGTGTCGCTTGTGAAGGCAAGAGCGGTAGTGCTGCCTTTAAAGGCATGCACTGTTGAGCTCTTCTTTCACCTTTCTTCGGATGTCATCATACATCCGTGGCACAAGCACGCGCGAGAGTGTAGAGCGGGATAAAAGGCGATAGTTGGGAACGGCTTCTTTCAGAAGTTCTTTGAAGCCGTGGTCTTCAACAATGCTGTAAGATTGTAAATCAAGCGCCACCATAGCGACCACCTTGTTATTTAGCGCTCGCACCTTCTTTTCTGCAGGGGCTCCGTGCGGCGCACGAATTCCGTCAGCGTTGGTTGATCTTTTCCTAGCGTACCAGCGGTAATCCCACGATGCTCTTACAACAACGCAGGATGTACTTTGAGATGGTTTACAAGGGGCGCTGTCGTACCTGTGGGCGTTTTAAGCGTTAACTCGCATGCCGTACATTGCGCCATCGATGCCGTCACCCTCGCAAAATATTTCCAAATAGTGCTCCTCTCTCTTCGTTATGGTGCCGTTTCCCGTTCGTTCCTCCGCTTCGCAGACGGTTCCCCGCAATCACCTCCATCTGCCATAACACGGTGTGGGCGAATGCGAAAGTGAGCGGAGTTTAAAACGCCGAGTCACTAGGGAACAGACACTCGCTGATTACTGCTACCGACACCGACGCCACCAGTTAAGCTTGAAGCCGCCATGCGGCTATGTCGCTGTCAATGGCCCTTGCTTACCGAAACCTAAACTAGCGCTTGCGAATACGTTCTCAAATATTCTACTAATTTCGAATATTCGTGTTACGACAAATATTCGAAATATACCAAAAACTTAGTTTACGAATCGAATACGAATATTAAATGTACAATATTCTATTCGTATTCGAAATTTCGAATATTCGCCCACCCCTAATAAGAATGTCATCAGCCTTTTCGCATTGCCAGCCTGTAAAAACCCCTAAAAAGAAAAGAAATTGTTAACAGTCTGGTTGGGACACACGTGTTAAATTAATTTTACGCGAAAAAATAAAAACATTTAGAACAATATTGACGGCGCGAGACGTGATTTAGTCGATCACCTCCTTTCCCCTTGTTTTCTCTCTGCATTTCGGACGCATGGAGGGGGTGGATTGGCTTGGCCATCATGTTGAGGTGGAGAGAGAGTATGACTAACGTCATGGACTTTGTGCACAGAATTTAAAATAAATCTTGCTCAGTCAATATTGCTCTAAATGTTTTTTTTGTTGTTTTTTTCGCGTAAAATTAAGTTTCTGACACGTATGTACTACCAAACTGTTCAAAAAAATTTTTTCTTTCTAGGTTTTTTTAAAGTCTGCAGCACGAGAGAAAACTTTATCGCACCCCCCACTTCACATGTGCTTTAAGGCATCCTATAACTGACTGGTTTAGAAGTTTTCAACAACGCTAAGCAAGTTTCTAAATAAAAATTTATCTTTATTTTTACCACTTTAAAAGTTAATTAACAAATTCTAGATCTATATAGCTAATTAATACAATTTTGGCATTTCCGACGTCTGCGGTGTCTGAAAGTTTGTTTCCAGGAAGAGTTTTTTTTCTTTCAACCACCCTATTCGTAGGAATTTTGGAAAGGCTTTGCAGAAACATGCAGTATTATGAAGAGGTAAATTGGCACTACACAAATATTTCTCGTATGACACAAAATCTGGATTTCCTGGATTTCCTAACTCCGAAAGACAACATGCCTTGTAACAAGCATTTTATTTACGACTGCACTTCCTGACAATGTTTCACCATGTAAACATTCAATGTCTAATTTGCTTTGTCTTTTGTCGGTTCGTGATGATCTACCTGCCCGAGAATCCAAATTAGTGCACAAAAGCCTAATCAATAAAAATATTCAGGTTCTGTAATGCACAGACGTTTTAACGAGTAAGAAGATAAAGGTTTCACATTATTTGACTCGAAAGAAGGCAACATTTCGTAACAGACATCTTGACCAAACATGCTAACAAATTAGGGAACCATGCATATGGGAGCACATTTCTACAACAGTTTCATGCTTCTGAACATGTGCAAGCAGGAAAAAAGAATTAACTGCACCTGTTCCATCTTCAGTATAGCAAGCTCTCAAATGCTACTAGAATTGGCTAAACTGCGCAGTGCTAGGGCTGTATGGTAAAATTGGTGCGATACCTGTGAAACTATGCCACAGGCCTGGATCGCATTGTGGTGGCTAAACTACACTTGGTTCCCACAGTTGCAGATAAAAACAAACTTTTCTAAACACCAATTCATTCAGATACAGGCCTTGGTGCAGTTTGGTGCAACTTTTTTTCGTTTGGGTGCAAAAGGCACAGGCAAGGGCAAGTGGGAATTTATCAAAATGGCACAGCTGAACCAACCCTGAAAGGGAAACTGTGCAGCTGGTGTTCACTAGAGCCAATATTGACAAGCAGTGCACACTGTTTCACAGGCAAACTGCTAAGGAACCCAGAATATCTCACCGCAGCTTCAATCCCTTCTTTGCTACTGGACTTCCGCACCTGAAATGCAAAAAAATATTCTTAATTAACCAAGTAGCATGTAAAAACTGACCAACTAAGCTAACCTAAAAAGGCCCCGATAAGCAGAAAACAGTTAAAGTCATATAGTAAGAAAGGGCTTAATTAAACATACCGTACATGAGGACAGGGGTACAAATTGACCTATGGCCGATGCACGTAAAGGTTACACGAGGCATTAAAAACAGGAGCACTCAAAACAAATGACTTGTTACCATAAAATACAGAAATAAGTGCACATGTCCCCACAATCACCCACCATAAATGTACAGAATCTGGAAAATGTGCCACGTGCATACCAAATGCCAAGTCCCCCAGAAGAGCCCTTGTAGGCCAAAATATGTTCATGCTTACACCAATACGGATGAAAACAAACTAGCTGCCCCTTTCTTTCATGGGCAAATAACTATTCTACATTATCCTCCATGCCTTCATTTCTTTTTTTCTGGGCCCGCAAACACCTCCCCAATAAAAGAGGAAAGAAAACCGAGCCTTGGTGTGCACTGTGGAATGGGCAATATGTAAGTAGCAGTGCCCCTAGCAGTTAGGTGCACTCTAGGAGCAGGAGATACGTTGAGTAGTTTCGGTTTTGCTGGCTTGTGCATCTGTCATCTGCCATCGTTTCCGCACCGCCATTGCTCCCGTCGTCGTGTGTTGCTACAATGTGCGATGCAGTAAGTACACTTCTTGTCACTACATATCAGACACAAAGAATAACAAAACAATTACGATTTTCCTGGCACTGAGAGGGAACAAAAATGCCGCAACAATCAAGTCAAGTGAAAGCAGATCGATGTCTGAACACCATGCCAGCTCCCTGCGTACATTTGTTTGCAACCTCGAGATCAACCACTGAGGCTAGTAGTTAAAAAGCCCCTGAAAAGAAGAAAAAAAATATTTTTTTAAGAACACTTTGGTTAGTACATGCGTGTCAAGAAATTAATTTTAAGCGAAAAAAAGTTTTTCTAGAGCAATGTTGACAGCACGAGAGACAACTTAATCTGAAGTCACCTCTTTTTCACTTGTTTTTTTCTCGGCATTTCGGGCACGTGGACAAGAGGTGGATCGGCTTGGCCATCACATTGAGGTGGAGAGGGTGTACAACCATTCCATGACGTCATGAACTTTGCATACAGAATTTAAAATAAATCTTGCACCGTCAATACTGCTTTAAAAAAAAATATAGCACAAAATTAATTTTTTGATACAAGTGTCCCAACCAGCCTGTTTAAAAAACACTCTCTTTCAGGGGCCCTTTAAGTTTTATAACACTCTTGCTTTGCCGATCGCCATTTTCGATCGGACTAACGTGGTACATGACAAACCTCGCTCTACGGGAATGAGTTCAAGTGCAAACATGCACGTCTTGCTACGTTGCAGTGAGGAAATTGGTCACGGGAACAAGGCTGTTGTAGAGCTGGAGTACGTCTCAGTGGCTGTTCTCGAGGTTGCAAACAAATGCATGCAGTGAACTGGCATGGCTTTCAGCATGTGCCAATCTGCGTTCACTTGACTTCACAGTTGCAGCATTTTCGCTAGCTCCCCGCGCCAGCAAAATCTTTATTGTTTCGTTATTCGCTGCGTCTGGTATGTAGCAACGAGAACAGAGTACTTACTGCACCATGTGTAGGTGCGGAGCAATCCACGATGACGTGATCAATGGCGGTGCGGAAACAATAGACAGATGCACAACCCGGCGAACCGAAACCAAAGCTACCCGTTGACAGGCTCCTGCTCCCAGAGTGCACCTGAACCACAAGGGGTGCTGCTATTTTGGCATATTGCCCATTGCTAAGCACCCTGTCTACAGCTACACAGTACTTTTGATGTTCTTGCAGGGCTTTCTTTTCCCCATTAACAAAAAATAAAGTGAGGGTTTGTTTCTTGGTTTGCCTTGAATATTTACAGGTAGCCTAGGGATCCCCATTTTCAAAGCTCATTTGTGGGCAAAATCAGAGGAAGTCTTTCACAGTTTATTTTATACCACAAATTCAAAGAGTTTTTGGAAAAATCGGAATTTGCAATATTTTGAGCAGAGAGTTACATTTTATCGGATCTATCCGAAAACGAAGACACCTATTTGTATGTCACCATCTTGATTCTTGCACCATTATTCCCATGCCAATGTTTCTACTGGATTTCTGAAATTTTGGCGAGTTTCTTCGGTATTTTGCAATAAATATAGTCTGAATCTCACTTCAAAGCACCCAGAATAGTGAAATTATCACATGAAGAGGGAATTTCAAAAGCCAGGTAAGCTAAGAAATGCCTGTTTGAGACTCAATCCTAACGCCCAAAGAAACCAACTCCACAACCCATCACAAACATTCAAGCTCGAAAGTTTTCTCGTTGCTCAAGAAACCCTACCTTCAGCGGCGAATCCACGAAATCAATCAGCGTCCCACCACTGCCAGTACTGCAGTTCAAGGCACTGCAAGTTGAAAGCAGCAGCAAAGAAATGGGTACAATGCATTAGTAAAAAGAGCCTCCAAGTTGCACCAAATTAGAGTGCAGAAAAAAAAAAAACACATTGAAAGAGGACAGGATGAGATTTCACATAAAAACAGTGATGCTACTGTGCCTAGATCGATCTTCGACTGGTATGTTTAGCGTCCTATTTGAGACTCCAGCAAAACGAACAGCACCTAGTGAGAAAACGTCTAACTGAACGGAACAAATCCTTTCGCGATTTCTGCTCGTGATTACATGTCGGCGGTTGGCACGGGTGCAACGGTTCTGCCGGCGACTCTTGTCACTGTCGTATCGGCGCGTTTCCCAGGTCACTCCAGGCAACCTACGCTACCGCGTCAACCGGATGTTGTGCGTCTATCCACGTGCATCAGCAACACAGTCCTTACATCACTTCCCCGAACCAGGTCGAGCCTCTTGAAGCTCGCTTGCGCCAACACATTGCCACAGGTTTGAAATGTAGCGAATAAAAATCGGGCAAACCATTTCGAGTCTAATGCTAGCTTGCTGAAACCCGAACGTTGTCTATCAATCTGGCCCGTGGCACGCACGACCCGTTTTGGACAGTCATATTTGCCTGAGAGTGGTGACCCTATGGGTCACTGATGTTGCGAATAACGCCCATGCATTGCAAGTGAACCCGAAGTGGCAACAAATGACGCCACATGACCTGGCGTTTCATGATGCCAGATGTCATAATCTAGTGGTCGCTGCCTTTTGCTATATTAGCGTGGCAAAGGCAGTGACAACACAGAACGTGATCCTGGTAGTCAAGAGAAACTGGGCCCAAATGTGGAGGCTAGATGGCGCAAATGGTATCAGGTGTCATCTTTGCCAAAATCACTGGACACAACATCGCTGAGGGTCTGCGACCGGCGTCGTGCCCATATATCAACGCCGACCGATTTTCGAACGCCAATCGTTCGGACTTGTTCGATATTTACGGACCTAAAGGAGGAACCGTGATTCACCCCATAGAAATAGTGCATATTCACTACCAACGTTTCAGACAGCTTGAAGTCCGAATGATATATTCTGACAAAATCGTCGCGAGCGATCAGCGGGAAACACCACCAGAAGCGGCCTTTTTGAATTCTACGTTGGCTGCAAATGGATTGGCTTGGTTTGGGCAGTGCTACTTGAGTACTCCCCGAGTCCTAGCGCTAGGTGACGCTATGCTACACTTTTTTTCGATTTAGCTGCATGTCATTATCACCATCATCATTATCATTTTGCCAGTTTGCTTTGTTTCCTTCCATCCGCTTTGCGCCTCCGCCACTTTCACGTCGCCAGTCGCCATTTTGCACTCGTGGTTATGCGCCTTTCATCTCGTTCGGACAACGCTGGCTTGCACGTCATGGCCCCATCTGTTCTTCTGCCGCCGCCCCCAAGTGTCGCCAAGAAGCGCAGAAAGTACTCCACCATGACGCTCGAAAAGGCAGCAATACTCAAGCTATTAGAAGGTGGCCGAACTCAAGCGGACGTAGCGAAGGAGTTCCAGTTGTCCAAACAAACCTTGTGCGGACTATGTCGAAGAACAAGGGAAAGATTTTGTCCGCGCTGGAGAAATCCCACTGCAAGGGCCAAAAAAATGACGAGGAGACCACCCAGCACTAGAGGAGGCTCTTCAACTCCAGCTGAAAGGAGTGCTGGTGAAGAATCTTCCAGTGTCAGGAGACACACTCAAGGAAAAGGCAGAGACGCTCGACGTGAAGATGGCCATTGAAAACTTCCAAAGTTCACGGACTGATGGCTTCGTGGCTTCAAGGAGAGACACGGAGTCTCGTTCAAGAAGGTGTGCGGGGAGAGTAGAGCCGTCGACCGAACCACAGTCCCGGACTACCGCATGAACAAGCTAAAGTCATTGCTTCAAGAATATGCCCCTGAAGACGTCTTCAACTGCGACGAGACTGGCTTATTTTTTAAGATGCTGCCCGATCGCACACTCTGCTTTAACGGAGGAATCTTGTTCAGGATGGAAGTACAGCAAAGAGTAAATAACCATCGTGGTCGGCGCGAACGTGCTGGGCACTGGGAAGTTGACGCTCCTCGTGATCGGGAAAGCAAAACCTTGCCCCCCACCCCCCTCCCAAGATGTTTTAAGAGGATGAAGAAGCTCTCAGTCGGCGACAAGAAGGTAGCAACTCGTCGCATCGGCAAGACCAAGGATTCGAGAAGTTTTCATGATCTGGAGCAGCTCAGTCTGGTATTCAAGCAACACCAAGGCCTGGATAACACCGTGCTTGTTTGAGGACAATCTGCGCCACCTGGACAGAGTTATTGAGCACCAAAAATAACATGCGGTAATGTTTGTTGACAACTGCTGAGCGCACGGCAAAGTGGAAAAGCTTAAAGCCATACGGCTTGAATTCTTGCCGCCCCATTCGACAAGTGTTCTGCAACCGATGGACCAGGGCGTGATCCAAAACATCAAGGTCCTTTACCGGGCTTGTCTACTCACCATACTGTAGCTCTGCAACGGAGAAGAGGTACTCGTCGGGCTTCCTTTCGGCGATCAATATGTTCACTGGACGCATAGAAAGCAGTCAAGCCCACGACAATTGCCCATTGCCTCAAGCATGCAGGATTCTGTGCGAGCGAAGAGCCCGTGAACGACAATGTAAGGCTGGACCACCATAGAGGCCGGGGACGTGTCCACAGCACTGGATGTTGGCGAGCGTCTGTTACCGACCTGCGGAAAAGCAGGATGGACATTCCTGGTGCCATGACATTCCGCGAGTTTGCCGATGTTAACACCGCCCTCTATCAGTGTGCGGAGCTAACGGACGACGAGATTGTCCAGCAAGTCCTCGCATCAGCAGAAAATGAGTCCGACTCGGAGTCCAACAACACCGACAACGACTGCCACCCGCAGCCATAGACAGCAGACATTACGAATGCATTAACATTGCTGTTGAATGTGTACGACGAGAACACGACGCTCGCGCAAATGCAAGCATACGTCATCGCGAGCAGGCATAACATGAAGAAAGGTACTATTGACTGCTTTTTAAGCATGCTTAGACGTAATAAAGGCAAGTTTTTTCATCTGTTGATTTCTCGGACGAGTTTTTTCAGTCCCTGCCACGTCCGAAAAATCGGTCGGCAACTGTATTTCAAGCTGCGCAGCGCGGCACCTGCCTGGCTGAGGTGGGTGCTTGGTTCTTGACTGTCTGTTGGCCGTTCGGGGTGGAGTGTGAAAAGCAGGGGAGTATCGTGTGCATGGCCGCACCGAAGCACATGAAAAAAATCTTCCACTGCCACAAGATTCCGGCAGTTTCTGTAGAGCCTCACCCACTCGTTTGAGGACCTGGGAGCACCCTTAGAAGGCTCCAAGCCAATGGCTGACCTCGCAACCTCCCGTTGTACACAGCAAGCATACGAGCACTATGTGGATGTCTTATTTGTGCGTGTCATCCTTTGCGGTGGGCCTGCAGCACGTGAAGCTCTCCGAGCCTGTTGGACGCAATAAACCAAACATGCAGAAAGCAAAAAAAAAAAACTTCTTAAAAATAGGAATGTGGCTGCGCCACAGCGTTGCCTAGGTTCCAGAGTCCTTCCAACTGCTCAATCAAGGTCGCGTGGTCTATGCACCGCATTTGCAATAACAGATGCGAATAGGTGGCGACAGGGTGGATCATCTGCAAGACTACCTCTCTGCCTGCTTTTCTCCTTGACCCATGACAACAGAACACACGTGCAGTTGTGCTCAATTGGCCCAGGAGCTTCAGGAGGCAACCATCATTCAATCGCAAACTCACTCTCTCTTTCTATAGTTTCAGTTGCTCCCTCTCTTAAATCTAGGCACCCTACAGCGCGGAGTGGAGCAGCATGCAAACTGAGCACGTCCGACAAGTGTACACCCTTCCTTTTCTGTCGCTCACTTTCACGCTCGTTCTCCGGAGAAGCACGGAGCAAAATGCTGCAGTTATATGTTGTAACAAATGTTTTCCCCTCGCCAGGAGTAACATGGAGGCACTCAAGAAAGAGGTTCAGCTGGCACTAGTGTCCCATTCCCATCGGTGAGAAGACGAGAGCTGCATCGGCGTTCCGCTGTCAGCCAGCCCATCGATTTCCATCTTCGGCTGTATATCGGATACGGCTCGGCGTCCAGCCACTTAACACATTCCGCATTAAAAGTATAGAAGAACGGAAGTGTCGCCGTCCCTAATGCGACCCGACTCGCGGCTGCCAACATTTTGGAAAACAGTCAAGCGGAGACCGAGCTCCGGCAGAACGGGCGTCTGCCCCATCCACGTTCGCTGCTGTGCCACCACCAGGGGCAGATCCAAGGGAGGGAGGGAAGGGGGGGCGACAGGGGCGGCCACCTTCTAAACAAAGTTGACCTCCCCTCCCTTCTCGGAGGGCAATTTGACATGGGTGGATCCCCCGGTGCACAAGAAACAATGGGAGAATAGTATCCTTACAAATTTTCCCCCCCCGCCCGCCTGCCCCTGCCCTCCCTCCCTCCCTCCCTCCCTCCTTCCCTCCCCCCTCCCTCCCTCCCCTCCCTCCCTCCCTCCCTCCCCCCCCCCCAAAACAGAGCTCTGGATCCACCCCTGGCCACCACCAAGATTGCAGCAAGCAACAGCAAGACACGTTTGAGGACACCACATTTGAGGAAGCAGTAAACACACCAGTCGGAGACATGTTACAGGCACCATATGATGCTACAGAGTGAGCCGTGTGCCACCATAATGAAAGCTAGCAAGTGTCGGTAATTAAAAATTTCCTCGGAGCTGCACTGTCTCCTTTGGCAACAAAACTGCAATTTAATTAACATCAAAATGCACAGTCTCCTTATGGACCACCACAAGTAGGAAGTAACAGACCATGAAAGCCGAGAGAAATGGACACTAAGATCACAAAAAGAGTTGAACAAATCTAGTTTCTCGGTGTATGCAAAAGCACAACACAGATAAAACTTTTTTCTTTTTTTTTTTATGGATTTGACATAGGCTGGGAATAATGTAGTTAGTACTATAGTAGTTTCGAGTACTGGACAGAAGAGGCATGTATTGACTTAGATTATGTTTATTTGCTGTTCAAAACAGTTAAAGCTGAGCATCTAGGTTTTACAGATGGCTAACGCAATCAGAACCATCAGCCTAGCAGCCCCACTCCCTTAAAGTGGTACTCTTCTTCACGGTCCCCGATTTGACTGAAAATTGGCTAAACACACAAACATAGCTGAATTAGTAACCCAAATATTTGGCTAAAATAATTTTTGTTTGCAAAGTTGGTCAATTTAAACTTTTGGTCCTCACCCTGTTTTTCAAACTGAAACTCTCTACTAGCAACAATCAAAAAGTGATGCCAGCGGAAGACACGGGTCCACTCTTTGAACTGTAGAATTTGTTCCCAACTGATTGCAAGCAGTTTCATGGTGTCAAATGAATGCTTTGGAAGCTCGTTCCAGCATCTGCACAGCACAAAGCAAATGCTCAGCATAGTCCATCTTTTAGACTGCCCGCTCCACCTGTAAGCCTGCCTGCCACTGACGTCGCAGCACAGAAAAGTGCGGGTATATTTGAATGTTGGTTTCGGCATCATTTACAATTGCCGATTTCACAGGTACTATTTCGAATTTCGCAATATTAAACACCATACCGAAAAGGAAAAAAGCCGGGGATTCATAAACAAGTTGGTGTAGCTCAAAAATTCGCTGGAGTACCCTTTCACTTGCCCACTAAGCACACAAATAACCTTTTTTTTAGTTTTAACTAACTTTGCCAAGAATCTTAAAACCATCCATAGAGTGACACCTCTAAAGCACGACACTTTCACCACCACCTCAACACAGCACATCTGCAACTTAAAACCTCACAAAGTTGTACGGTGAATATCACAAGTGCCAGAAGTGAACAGTCTTCACTGCATTTGAAAATTCACAGCTCCTTCTGTCCAAAACGAGGGAAGGAAGTTACAGAGGCAGATTTCAGAAAGCAGCAAACAAAAACCTACGCTGATTGTTGCTCCTCAGGCTGTTGCTCCTCTTTAGAGTGTGCTGCAAGCAAGTTAAATGGTAACAAAGCAGTGAGTAGAAATGCAGAAAGAGTCGCAAGAAAGCACATGTTACGCCTATCAGATATTGCAGCTGCTCTTGTCGGTTACAATACAGACATACCCTGCTTGTTCGACAAACTGTTAACCTTAATATTTTAGTTGGGACCCACTGGTTCAACACTCACTTGAAAAACTTTTTTCTGGCCTGTGCCAGCCTCGCTTTAAAGTAGACAATTTTACAGTGATAGCTGTTAGTGCCCCTTCCCGGAAAAAATGTGCATGTATGAACACAAAACACCACTCTACAGCAAAGGCACTGCTCTCCCTCTACCCATCGTTCCTCACCTCACCTCACCTCACACCTCACCTCACACCTAACACCTCACCTTCCCTCCTTCCACCCTTTTCCCCTGTAGGACGTCACTGTCCCGAAAAACCCCACGTGGTCAGATTAATATTGAGCTCAAATATAATCTCTTGTGGAGAGATGAAATAAGTCGTCCTTCCTTCCGTAATGCTCGTCATCTCTGCAATAAATGTAAAATGTACAGCTGCACATTTGTGAGTCTGAATTTCAAACGCAAGCTGTAGATTTCGTCGAGACGTGATGTTCTGAATTCATGGTGGCCAATCAAAACCGCAACTCAGTGGCCAAATGGTTACTGGAATGTATTACACTGCACTTCTCTTCCAGGGGCACTTCAGTTATGGAAAAGGTCTGTTGCTAAGACTCGCAACAAGAACATCTAAAGCTTAGGGTGAAGAACATTGCTTTACGATCTAGAACAAAAGTTTTAAAGTAAGCAGCTTTATAGTTAGAATAGTCATGCGCAAATAGTGGATTTTGAGTTCAAAGTAAATTCGAAGCAAATAGTGGTTCTGGCCGAGTATTTTCGAACTCAGTCGAATAGTTTCTCCGAGCCTTTCACATACTGTTTCACCATGCTTAAATAAAAACCCAGCTTAACACATGATGGTTGTTCACAAGCTTCCACTTGCCATTTATAAGCAAGTTTTAATCCAACTATATTTACGAACTGTGACCTCAGAAAGCGCAATGTCTTGGAACGGCAAGTAAACGACGGATCTGTCATAAAATTAACCCTATAGACACACAGGCGTCCCCAGAACTTTATCAAAGATTTTTTTTCTTCTTAGATGGGAACAACCCCAACAGGCACTAGAACGCTTTAGTAGGATGTGGGAGTCCTTTGTTCAGTATCATTCTACTTTCATAGACGGAAACAAGAGTGACATCAGACTCAACTTTGGCACTGATGGTTTTATGAACAAGATGACTTCAAACTTCTGCCGTGCTCGCTACACATACCATCAATGTTGCCGTACACATTTCAATATCCTTGTCATGCAGTCACACTTCTCTCTCCATCGTACAAAAGACACAATCTGCAGACATGAGGACAGAATTGCCTGCAGACATGCCTCGGCCACGTTTAAAAGCATGTTCGCCTCATACGTGCTTTGAACGTGTCCGCAGACAGTTTTGTACAACCAATCTGGCCGGACAGTTGTACATGAAGGAAACACGTACAGTGTCTGCAAACCGTCTTTTGCCAGATGTGTTGGCAATGTGACAGCAGCATACGACATCGAAACAGCTCGTTGTGAATACCACCCCCTTTACATTGCACACCCTTCCGGACGCCCATGTATAGAGATGCCCAGCTATACCTAATGGAGTGGATTTACAAATCTTGCAATATACAAATATTCTTCAATCTCAAATAAAAAAATAAAAAAAAGAATTACGAAAGATGTATTCTAGGTTGTCAGGGCATCGCCTAACAGACTCTTGCATAACAGCGATAGTTTTACTGCAACGACGTACACAAAGCTTCCGTTCGTTTTTAAATACACCAGGCGCGCGCACACATTGCCCCGCTCCGACAGTGTGCTTTTTCTCCCAAACACACGATTGCTATATATTCATACTTTCGCGCATCTTGATCGTGGCAGGTCACCCCATTGGGTGCACTCCTTACCAAGTACCGGTACACTGCAGAAAAGCAACACCTGCGAAGCTCCTTTCTGCGGGTGTTGGTTTTCCGCAGCGCACGCATGCTCGGCAGGAAGCGCGCTCAACGGGGCCAACCCGCCACGATAAACACTTTGAAATATATGAACATCGCAGCTCATCTCGAAGCGAAAATCTAATAGTGTATTATTTTAAACTATGATGCGAAATTTTTAATATTTGGAAAAATACTAATGGTGAATTCCACTGGTTATTTTGGAGCGTGCCGGGATCAGTAGACCAGATCCGATGGTGCACACAACCCGAACAGTCTCTCTCCGCCTCCAGATCCCCAGTGGAACATGATCACTCCTCCAGGATCCGCCGGATGCCTTCCCGTCATTCACCTTCCCAGGAATCTCGTAACGCGGACCCAGATCTCGAAGCACATGTTTTTGCAATCCCGGCGCTAAGAATATGTGTTCAATGCACGAGCGAAGGGAATCGTGATGTGAAAGATGAGTGTCAATAAGCTATGTGCATCAGCGTAGCCCACTTGCCTCTTCATCGGAATACTCGTGAACGGTGTCCAAGTAAGTCGATTTTCGGCCTCTTCTGCAGAGGTCCAAAAAGCAGTCGAATTCATGCGAGACATGCAAGCAATCCTTATCATCGTTGCTACTCGAGCCGCTGCTGCTGGAGGAGCTGCTCGAGCAACTTGACAATGAACTACCATCAAGCGGCAGCAGCAGTAAAGCGGGCGGCACTTTGCGAGCGGCCATTACGAATTCTTTCGAGACGAGATCAGCGAGATACCAGGCGAGAAAGGAAGTCGCGAGAAAAAAAGGGCTGGCCAGGCTGGCTTCCAGTTGAATCTGCCAAAATCGGCAGAGCGACTTTTCTCGGGTCCAGAACAAGATCTGGAGTGGGAGCTGACCGAAAACGATGAGTGGAACACGATCCCAATCGTCCAGTGAAATAGGCATGCTCCAGAGAAGTCAACCCCGGCGCACTCCAAAACGACCAATGGAATTTGTCATAGGTTCGATGCATTTAGACCAACAATGATCCTGATCCAACAATCCCTCCGTCAGAGGCGTAGCCAGGGTTTTATATTTCTGTGCCTACAAACTGCACTATTCAGCGCACCTCAAAGCAGCGGCAAGACGGCCACTTACCAGGACTATGGCAGACCGGACGCAGCTCCGATAGCAGTGGATCAAACTTGAGGAAGAGGGAGCAGCGTCCCAGACGAGTCCTCTGCAGGCGCTCACTGTTCCCCACCTTCTGCAGGAAATCTAGGTCCGACGGGTCCTTTAAGCTGGCCGCAACGGAAAGGAACTCCTCCTTGGAGAACTGGGCCACCTCAGGACCAGCCTCAGAGTCCTGGGGCTGCGGCTCGCTTGCGGCTGTGCTAACGTCAGTCCCTTCCACCGCTTCGGGCAGGACGTCCACCTCTGGCTGCTTCTGCACACAAAGAGCACCGGAGCATTTGTGGAAGAGGAGCATGCCAGTCAGAGAGAATTCTTTCTAATGCATAGAGTGGAATGGTGATATGGTGGTGCGTCCAGATCTCGTCTTCCTCACGATATGCAGGGACAAACTGGACCCGCATTTTGAGGTGTGGGGCATTAAGCATTTTCTCGTCAACACTGCTCCAGAAAGGAAATCGCGTGCATGTTCGACACAATGAGCGCCTGACACTCGGGGAAAAATACGAAGGACTTGCTCTACTAAAGGCAGCTTATCAAAACCCTTTGTTTTAAGGTGTTTTTTTTGTTTTTTTTTTTCAAAATTCCGAAGGGTAAAATTGGGAGCCACTTTCCAAGCTCTTAATAGGAAGAAATCTTATTTTTCTAGAAACTAGGGGATCACAGAATTTGGGTTACATAGAAAAATAACTATAATTGACAATAAAAAGAACTGATCAGTTTTAGAGCCTGGAATGTTTTATTTCCACAAACAAGTAATTAAAGTGCAGATAATTGTATGGGAGCTAGCTTGGTCATTTCCATTTTCAGCAAATTTTTGTTGACATACATAACCATCTGCATGGGCAACATTTCTGACCTGATAGTAGACCTGTCATCTTCAGACACATCTTAACAAAAATAATATTTTCTCAACATCAAAGCATCAGTTTGCAACGCACAGCAATGCAGCATTCTGTTGTCTGGGGTAGCGCTCTCTTGTCAAAATTGCCTTTGCGAAAGTAACATATTTCAGAAAGTGCTACGCTTAACATTTTTTGCATTGCTTTTGTCATGCACGCTTTCAGAGCTTCGTTAATGAGCTCCACATCACTACAATGATAAAAAATGCGAAAATGGTGTAATTCTTGTTGCAAATTCAGGGAAACATCAGGTGTAACCCAATTTTCAAAAAACATGTTCGGGGTGCAAATATACGGAAAATATCGGGTTTTACCCAAAAAGAAAGGGCCCTTTATCCCATTCTTTTTTCTTATTTTATGACCAAACTTTTTTCTTATTTTATGACCAAACCCAATGAAACTGCACAAGCTTGTTCAGCTTTTTGTGCTGATTTCATATATCTGGTCATTTTCTCAGTCAGTAGAATTGTCCTCAAAATAATTAAAACTTGCCTGCCTTTGTTTAGAAAAACGATAGAAAAAAAACTGCTTAACAAAATATTCTTTTTAACACATGGCTAGATACTACAAAGTATAGAGAATACAATGTTGGAAGCACTTTTAAGATAAACTAATTATTAGTGATTTTACCACACATTGAAGTTTAGGGCTCAATGCATGGCTAACAAGTAATATAGCAAAAGATCAAATAGAAATTTTTCTAGACTTATATTAAAAAATCTGCTCTCAACATTGTATGCTTCGCACATTCAGCTACACATTTCAGGAACGGTCATATTTCTATCTGCTCTAGATGCTGAGATATCCCTTCTGCAAATTTTCAACGAGTCCAAAAATTGTGTTTTGTGAAAACAATGTTTTAGAGTCAACTTCAATGCACATTCAGCCCGCATAGATATTATACATTGATTTATAGCTCAAACATTCATTCACGAAATTATAAGCCTCGTAGATTCAGAAGAATAACAGCCATCGCCATTTTCAAAAGAATGCAATTTTAGGAAGTTTTTGGCTCCAAAGACCCATGTCTACCCTTAACACCTGCAAGGTAATATAATATTCAATTCCAACATCCACAGATTTCCAAAGACTGGTGGACTGAATAGTCTGTGGGGAGAGAGAGAGAAGAGTGTGAGAGGGACTAAAAGAAAGAAGCTGGGAACCGGTTTTCTTCTCGGCAAAAGACTCATCTGTAGGCCGGCCTTTAGAGAAACCTGCATCTCAACATCATGTTATGATCCCTTCTAAGTAGACTGCCTCCAACCTCTCTGTATTACGTTCAAAGCGAGATTTAATTTTAACCATTTGAGTGCCACGCTAGAGTATACACCAACTCATGTTTACAAACAAACCGGCGCGCCCGGAGCGCCCTAGCGGACGCCACCGGCGCCGCGCATGCGCAATAGGGGTGTGGGCAAGAAACTCGCCGTCGCCCATAATCACACCATTGAAATGCGATGTTGTCGGCGTCAGTGTGAGTCCCCCTGCCCTTTTTCGCGTTCGAATTGTTGGTTCTACGTCTTCCTGGCGATGTCTGACTATCTTGAGCGGCGTCAGCGAAATTACCGAGGCTCGTTACACCGCAAAACTTCGCGTGAATAATGTGACATGTGGCGATTCATTCCGGGTGGACGCACGCAGAATGTACGCTAAAGCCTGATTCGCATGATGAGATTTCGCTCGGAATTTTCAGTCGCGACGCCGCTCGGGCTGCAAAAGCGTGAACCGTAGCCGAGACGGTCGACGTCGATACTGAAAATCACAAGCAGAATCGGACCAACTGAATTAGGCATAACAAGTCGGTGAGGGTCACTGGTAACAATGATCAACATCTCCTTGTATCTACTGTTTTCATCGAGCCTGCTTACCAACCTTCAAATTTAAGTCTTTTGAGGCCTGCACTTACTTCTTATCGCAAGTACCGGGCCAACATTTGGTCTACGGACCGGCGTCGTCTAAGAGAGCAGACGACAAGCAGAAACGTTTGAAAGAGCAGACGACAGTTCGAACAATCAGGCGGCCGTTTGAACTTGAAGACGCACTGAACGTAGTCGGCAGGTGGTCCGCACAACTTGACGGTTTTCTGGCGTTCATGTTGGAACAAAACAAATAAATCTGATGACCACAAGTATCCGTGAATTCAACCCAAAGTGCTTCATGCCCAAACAATCGTTGTCCGACGGTGTCTGCTTTTCCCTTTTCACGGCACATATCCAGATTCTCGGACGAACCGAGCACGTGAAAACTGACCTTCAAACCTTTCTCGACACTTTTGGTACGGCCCCAGGCGCGGCGTTTTGACGAGAAGGCAGGTTTTTGTCTGGTTCCTTTCAAAACAACGCAGGAATACACGTCTGGCATGGGGACTTCTGCCCACAGCCCCAGACCGGAAGTGCGACCGACGCGCCACCACCGCGCCGTGACGTCACAGAGATGAGTTCGTGTATACTTGGGCGCACCCACATGCAGGTTTAAGTTTTGATGTACTTCCTATGTCCCCCAACTGGGCTGTCGATTTTATTTTTACGTGTAGAGCAATGTTATGCTTTGCAATAACAACATTAACTGCGTGTGCACAGTCTTGTTTAGGGGCTTCTGCCTCTGTTGTCTCCTTTGTTGTTCCAGAATGGCAAATGTATGTTGTTCAGCCTACGCCAAACACCGAGAAATAAAAATTAATAACAAATAATTAGGTAATACTGTAATGTTCGCGAGCCCCTAATTTTCACAAACTTCGGGAATTGTAAAATTCGCAAACTTTAAAGGGTGCGAATATTTGTATTATTCGTAGAGGCGACTTCTGGCCTTTAGAAATCACGAAATTTAATGGTCGCGAATATGACCTTGCTGCCCAATTCGGGAAAAATCAGGGCCATGATAATAAAGGGTTTTACAGTATTGTTAACAAGAAAGTCCCAATTCCGAATAAAAAATTGTTGGTTAAGGCCACTCGAAAAAAGTGACCCCAGGGTGCAAGGCCAGGATGTCACATCACCAACCTGTCTCAAAAAGTATAATTTGAGAAAAATATAGGTTGCAGGCATGCAAACATCAATTAACTATGAGGCCTAAGATGAGTGTCCCTTCAATAAATAAATATACTTCATAAACCATGCTACACTTTTTCTGCGTATAACCAAAATTTGTGTTCGATATGCAAGAAAAAAAAACCAGGCCCCTCCACAACAATTATCAGCCCGTTCCCAAATGCTCTCAGAAACTAGCCATTAGCACACAGCACAAGCATGCTGCATATTTCGGGAGTTAGAATAATTCTCTCGCGCTAAGTCACTAATTCGTACCTGTATTTCAGAGCCACTTGGGGATTTTAGACAAAATAAGGATCAGTGCTTTACCGCGACACAATTGAATGAACTGATAATCGACGCCGCCATGTGCAGAGTCAATAAGTTCCAAGCCACTATTGTTCATTACATTGTTTAGCATTTGCACTGCCCAGGCTCGTATCCAGGGGGAGGCCCATGAGGCCCGGCCCCCCCCCCCCTCCCCCTCATACAGCATTTTGTAATGGGCAGCCCCTCCCCCCGAAACAAAATCCTGGCTACGTGCCTGGCACTGCCTATAAAAACAATATTGAACCGCCGCATACCTTTTTTTTTTTTTTTTTTTGGGGGGGGGGGGGGGTTTGGCAAGTTTTTTTGCATATCAAGCGTGACCGCCGAACTCCCTACATTTGTCTTGCCACGGCCTGGAGCCCTGCTCTACCGAATGCCAAAACACGTCCCATTAGGGGAACATAAAAATGAAAAAGGTGCAAATCTAATCTTCATTGTTTAAAAGTGTTACCCTTTTTGTGCTTGCAATGACAAAGTGACAAAGTGTGTATGCATGTATGCCTGCCTGCCTGCCTGCCTGCATCCCCCCTCCCTTCCCCCCCCCCCCCTGTTGCCTTGTCCAATAGCACAATCTTAGCTAGTTAAAGAAAAATATATTTTCTGTCGAACTCGTGGTTCGTATGACGAGATCCGAGTAGTATGCACTACAAGTGACACCACCCCGAAACACTTGTACTTGTGGCTCATATGACGAGATCCGAGTAGTATGCACTACAAGCGACACCACCACGAAACACTTGTCGACAGGGCATCTCCAACACTGCTCATATGAACCTTTGCTGAACACCTGCAGCTCATTTGTGTGGACTTTCCTTTTAGGCTTGCACACACAACAGCCCCTTCATGAAATGAGATATCACGGGGATGTGGACTGCATCATTAAAAGCAAACCTTGTTTACAGTTGCTGCAGTGCCTCCTTGTATGTCTAGTGTCCCGGACACAGCCTGTAGCGTGCCACGTGTAGCATGGGAGTGTTCAGCCGGAGCCCCGGGCACCACGAAGCAATTGTCGCGCTCTTGGGCAGTGGCAAGTAGACTCGGCCGTGGCCGCTTGGAGATCAACTGCACAAAATAAACATACAAGATAAAGCAATATAAAGTAGCAAATGGAATAAGATAGGCAACACGACAGCCTCTTTTCAGTCACAGTCACGGACAGGATGAAAATGGCAAGGCATCTCTTTCGAAAGCAGTGTCTCCAGCACGCACTTGTTGCCTTCCACCGTGCTTCGACTGCACGTGCATGCTCCAGGCTCGCAAGACGCCGAAGCATTATAGAAGGTAGGACGCTCGTGACTGAGGAACTAAAACCCTCCCAGCTGCCCTTATTCCGTCAGTGACTACAGCATCATAACGAACTTTAAATGATCCCTACATTACAGCTAAAAAGATGCAGATGCAACAAGCAATAGGAGCAAACCTGAATGAGAGGCGACAGACTGTTGCTTGTGGGGTCTAGGGGTCCATCTGCAGCAACTGATGAGCTTCGCTCGACAACTGCAACTTCTGCAGAAGCCTGCTCGGAGATGAGGTGGTTGTCGTTGCAGTCCTGCGGTGCAGTGCGGGGTGGACTTTCCAGGAGACTTTGGTCAATCAGCAGCAAATTGACATTTTCGTCGTACAGGCGAGACCCATTGAGGGAAGGCAGAGGGGAAGACTGAAGCTGCAGCGGGCTTTGTGGAGTCTGGTTGACAAACGTGTTGTCAAGACTCATTACCCGCGGAGATTCGCTGAAGGAGGCGGGTTCTTCATCACCACCGGAGTTGAGACCTTCCGCCGGTAGGTGCACCGGCTCCGGTGGAGGCTCACTGGGAGCCCCGGATGAAGGGAGACGCTTCCCGGAATGTGGGGACTGCTTCACTTCAGCTGACTGCATGGAAAGACAGAGAAAGCAAGCTTCACCAAAGTTCACAATTCAAGGTCTAACTGCAGCCAGAAAGAAAGGGAGTGTATGAGGGGAAAACCCACTGCTGAACTTGCACTGGCAACTTACAAAAGAAAACAAAGATGGCCAGCAACAAGCAAAACAAAATCACTTCCACCTTGAAATAGGGCTACTGCACAGGCAAGCTAATGAACAATCATAGTAAAAAAAGAAAAAAAAAACCTTTGAGACTAGGGGCAAAAATTGGTACAACACCGTCACAAAACTCCGCTCAGCTTGGAGCAGAGTTTTGACAGCCAAGTTTTGAGACTGCTATGTGGTCCTAATGTTTGTCCCGTCTAAAACTGGTTTTGTTTTTGTTTTTTTTGTGTTGTTTTTTACTATTTTTAACTTGTCTCATTTCAGATCAGAATGGTACAGCAAATACACCTAACAAAATTCTGCATAAGCAACTCAGAGAAGACAAAACTGAACAGTTATCGGGCTGCACACACAATTCCATACTGAACAGTAATGTGGGAGCTGCAGCACAAGTGTGGAGATTATGGCAAAACAGTACATGCTTTAACACTTAGTAGGCACCTTTGACAGGAGTTTGAGGCATCCAACTACTGTCCCTCTTGCCCCCCAGAAGCTAGTCTCCGAGCAACAAAATATGCATTTGTGCTGAAAGACGTGGAAAGCTTGCATTTTAAAACTTGAAACTTTAGGTGATAGCATCTACAGCTTTGGCACCAGTCGGGTTAGTTTTATACTGGATGGCATACCAGAAAAACATACTTGCATAGAATAGGATATCAGGCTGAGTAGGTCTGACATGCTTTGAACCAACAAGAGACTGTCAAACAGTTTCAGACAACAAATGTAAAAGAACTTTACACAATAACCCCAGTTTGGCAGTATGCCAATGAATGAAGTGTTAAAAGCATGAGGGTAACTTCAAATAAAATAGTATGAGGCTAACGTCAAAAAAATTAAACCCAAATACATGTAAAATATATGCATTAGGAAGATATTGTTTTACTCCTCTTTTACATTAAAAGATATCGACAGTTTCCTCTGCACCTCAATTTCTTCTACTGGCCAACCTCAACTCTGTCATCACAAAATTATGAATGCAATGACTAAAACAAGTAAAGCCCTATTACACTGCATTTCATATACTGACAGCTAGCAAAAACCATGGTATGAAAGTTAGAATCTGTTACTCTTCCAATACAAGTTCAAAGCTTGAAACACCAACTGCTACTTTGAGCCTTTCACGGAGTAGGTGCATCTCCCATTCACTTTATTTCCACATAATGACTGCTGGTGCAACCCAAAGGTGCTACTTTTTCAGCAATAAGCACCCCCCCCCCCCACACACACACACACACATACAAAATTTGTGGGCGGTCAAACACTGCTCTCTAACACAAGATGAATTATTGATAGGCTACTCCCAGGATTTCACATCTTATTTCGGGCTCGTATGGACAAACAGATGTAGAGACCAAGCTTACACTTCCTTTTGACACATACAGCTGCTTTAAATCTTTGCTGGCTTATCTAGCCCTCAGAATTAATCAAATGTGCCAGTGGGCAATCTTGGGAGAAGCAAAGAAAGAAAGAAAAGGCCGACGAGGCTTGCAACAAATCACTCACCGGAAATTCAAGAGGCAGGGCAGCAGTGAGCAATAAGAAAGACAGGCACGATCAGAACACGGAATAGAAGGGAGTAGCACATATGAAGGCAACAAAACACAAGACGCACGGTTCTGGCGACTGAACACGCACCATAGGCGCAACAATGTTAAAAACCTAGAAAACGTCGCGGCCGCGGAATCACGGGAGAGTATACGGGATAACTCATTCTCGCAGTGTTCTGATCACTGCCTTAACGAGCACTCGAGAATCGCGGGCGACGTTGCAGCCCTAAACAAAACGCAACCAGCATTTCGAAGCACGCCGCAGATCGTCGCAGCTGGTTGGGGGCCAGCAGTTCGCACCGGCAAAGGGGAATGAACGAGTCGGCTCACCTCGGCATCGACAGTTCCGCCAACGTTGAGCGCATCGAAATACAGCGTCTGCTCCAGCTCCCCCGACGTGTTTTCCGTCGTCGTCTTAAAGCTGGAGTCCAGCTCGCTGGGGCTGTCGAAGGCGATGTCAATGTCACAGGCGGGGCTTCCTCGCGCAGAATCCCTGCAAAAGCAGCGCGACGCCGCACGCAAGTTTGGATATTGTTCTAACCGCACCCACGCCAACGAAAACGTCGAAGCGCAGCGCGACGGCTGGAAGGCTGCACGTAAACGCGATTAGCGCGTCTGTGGCAAAACCGCTCACGTTTCGGACAGCCAGCCCTTACTCGGCCAGGGCCTCGATAGCCCGTCGCTGAAACCGCGTCATTCGAGGAATTTAACGGCGTCTCTAGCCTGTTCCCAACACGCGTGCAAGGGTATGAATGGAAAGCGGACGAACTTGACACTGATCAGGTAAGCCTCAACCAACCTGCTCCAAAAGGAAAAAAGGAGAGGCTGACCGCCGCGAAGATGGAGAAACGCGAATCGGAAAGTCACGTGACAGAGTGACCGAATCAGACCGAATCGTCAGTGTTGCTTTTCCGCGCTTTAATAATCTGTGGCTCTTTAACTCGGTGAACAACGAGGGAAGCCGCACTGTCGCATTTCTTTGGACCGTCGGGGTGCAATCTACTGTATATTTTCTATCCGCTTTTCGCAATTTAGCGACGGAGTGTTTCGCATTTCCACTTCTGTACCAATATTGTATTTCTTTATACTGGGACAGGGGCCAAACTTGGGCGTCTCGTCGCACCAGCACCCATAAAGGCCGGCAGCGTACGCAAGTATCGAGCATTATTTGTGACATTTGGCGACGAATTTCGCGTCTCGAAGCGAGGTGAACGCTATAGTAGGTAAGTTATTAATCGCAAATACATGGATGGTCGCAGCATCTTTCTTCGGGGCCGCCCCGCGTTTCACGGGCGGTCCCTGAAGAAAGATGCTGCGTCCATCCATGCAGTTGCGATTAGTTTAAAAATGAGCTCGGGCGGGTATTTTTCATCAGCGGCAAAGCAATGCTGCGCGTGCAAAACAACTAGCTCTCTTTTGGACTACGTTCATCGGCAAGCCCACCCACCCTTGGTGCGGGTCTCCGTCGTGAACGGTCGGGGCCGCCTCTTGGGCCTGCAGAGACCGCAGCGTCTCCAGATCCTCCATGGTGAGCGTGCGGTTCATCCGGCTGTCGTCCAAGTGCGTCCCCGGCGGCACAGACTCGTCACAGTCCACGTTCGGAAGAGCCAACGGTTTGGCATTCGCAGCCACTGTTCCACGGTTTACAACGTCACTCAGAATTTCGTGCTGCGCGAGGACAAAGTTCTCGTGATGACGGCCAGCTGAGTGGGCACCTCCGGTCGCTCCTTCCGCGCGTCGGACGACTGGCGCCGGTTCGGCGCCGCAGGTTCCTACAGATAAGAGACAAAATAAATCGATGTTCCAAAGCTTGACGAACTAGCCATAACCAGTAGCATCTCCTCCGGTAATCTGCTCTATCAGACATGTTGTTCTAGCCACGGAATTTCGAGGTCGGTCGCAACAGATAAGGCTGGTGCCTACTTCTCTTTGGTAGTCCGGCGGTTATCAGGGGTTCGCTTTAACTGACCAGCCGGTGGCCCCGTTTTGGGCTGAGTCGTGCTGTCACGAGCGGCCAATAGACCGTACAATGGTGGAACAACTGTCATCGTGGAACATGCAAGTCATTCCATCAAATAGCGAACGTCGGGGCGCGGCCAACGCTATGAACCGACGAGCCAATCAAACAGCGTTGAAAGTGCAACGTCACTCCGCTCATCACCTTTTTCTATGGGCGTGATTTTGCCTTCTAATCCAACCCAACACACAGAGTGTGCATTGATGTTGCTGTTTTCGTCCGCCATGATGCAGGGATTCCACAGCTGCCAACAGAGGGCAGTCTTTCGAAAGGGGTCTAGAAAACTTGATCAAGTAAGCACCGCCTTTTAGGAATAGCCACACTTAGCGCAGATGACACATCTACACTGCATAGAAAGCAGTCGCATTCCGGTTATTTTGCTTCTAGCATGTTGCCATGTTCTTCCTCAATGGCCCTTACAATAACTTTGCTTACACGTAAACTGCTACCAATCCTAGAGTACGCAGTGTTTTGCGGGACCCAAAGAGCGCTGTCTCGCAAACAAACTGGAGCAAGTTCAGAGCAGAGCAGCTCGATTTGTTACAGGAAATTATAACTACAGAGAAAGTGTTACTGCTCTTAAAAACCGATTAGAATGGGAACCACTATGCTCAAGAAAAAGGTGACTGCGCTTGAAGTTTCTTCATACAATATATCATGATCGTACGGGTATTAGTAAACCGGAGTTCCTACAACCTTCATCTCTCGAAGATTGGACCACTCTAAGAAAATAAGAGGATACACAGCCCAAACCAACATTTTTGAATATTCATTTTTTTCTAACACCATAAAAGAGTGGAATGTTTCCATTGTGTCCGAGTCTCCTTTTACGACAGACTACCGCGCGATGGTTGGGCAGGCTGTCATGACTGAAGAGAATATAATATCTCCCCTACATTTACCTTCTCTTGTGGAAAATGTGCCAAGTTCTGTGGGCATTGTATTGCACTGTATTGAGCTTTTTTTTCTTTTTTTTTTGTAATGTTATTGATTTCTGTGCTGCTTTTTTTCTATTGTCGTTGGTGTGAGTGAAGGGGCTCGTGCCTCTTTTTGTGACACTCAAACATTTTTTTTTTGTCTCTTGTGTTTGGCTGATACTGTGCAAGTGCATATTCACCTGTGAGCTTGTGTGCTTATTTGTACATTGTGTATGCAAGTACCATGTCATCTGATATGCAAATGTACTATCCCCCCCCTGCTATAATGGCGCTGGTGCTGCGGGGTAAACTGAAATAAATAAATAAACCCAGCCATATTAATTTCTCCTTCAACATTCCCAAGCCCTTTGTAGGGCTCGTCTTCTGCCCATGCCAGCAACTTCACTGCTAGGCAAAGGGGACGTTAAACAATAGACCATTTTCTATATTACCCAAGCATCAAGGAGAATGCAGGGATTGGTGTTCCACGCGCCGCACATGCTGGCGTCAGCAGTAGCAACTTTTCTAAAGCAAATACCTAAAACAAATGGCATCTTGCACGCGCGTCTGTCAGCGCTTTATTTTAGTTATTTACTTCGAATCTTTTATACGGGGAAGGCGTGCGCGTGGAACACCAATCCCTGCATCCTCCTTGATGCTTGGGTAATACTGCAATAGGTCTATTACGAGTTACTGCTAGTAGTATTAAGGTGCAGCAGCTTTTCTGGTGGTTGTTTCTGAAGAGGTAATGGCTTTAGGAGTTCTTCAGCTCGTTCCTAGGCATTAGACTTGTAACTTTCCCTTCCTTGCATTTCTTAATATGGCAAACAATGCTTCCTCCCACCCTTCTGTATATTGAGGGCACATTGAAGAGTGCAATATGAATGACACTGAAGGATGTTTGAATAGCCTGTGTTGCACACCCAAAGGTTGAATATCAAACATGCCTTTGCTTCTTTTAAACTGGAACCACACCGGCAACACATGCTAGAGTCGGGCATTTCCAAGAAGAAGAGGGGGGGGGGGGCGTTTTCGAAATCTTTATTTTGCTAAGGCCTCCTCTCCCCCTCCCCCTCATACAGCATTGTCATGCCCCCCCCCCCCCGGAATCAAAATCCTGGCTACGTGCCTGGCTAGAGTCCCCCATTTTTAGCACACTTAAAATAATGTACAGCAGAGTGACACAACATTATTAACACTCCTAGTATGCCCCATGTAGTATAAATCCTAAACTTATATAGGTCAGATAATGGAAGGGGGTCAAGACAGGACACAGTAAACAAAGGACTGCTGCAGTCAAGATTGTTAGCCAAGTAATGGTAGCGACTGAATGACGAGACCTATTTTGAGGCTACCACACAGCACATAAACCAATGCTTCACCATACTGTCTAAAATCAATTACCACAAAAAAAAATAATAAGAAAACCTGCTTTTTCGGAATAGCCGCACTTAGCACGGAGGATGCTGTATGCACACAAGCCTTGCTCGCCACACCTAAGTGAACTTGACATTGAATGGCTCTGGGGTGTGCAGCTCCCAAATCATCAGAGTGTGATGGTCCAAAAGTCTGAGATCATGTTGACAGGCTCACCACATTGGAAGGGTCCATCCTGGCTCCCCCAGGCTGATTGCCCATCGCAGGACGAGCAAGAAAGAAATCGAAAGCTCCGTTGGTGGGGGTTGGGGGGGAAGGGGGGTTTCAAAACTTGCGAAGAGAGGAAGACCTGGCTGTCGGGTGGGTCGCTGCAGCAACAGCCCTTCCCCGCCTCCATCCTCCCCTTGGCCCAAGCAGGGAGCTAAATTTAGGCAACCTCCACCCAGCTATTTTGGGAAAGTGGGCATCCACGTGTGTGTGCGTCCTGCGGCTGCCATGTTTTAATAATTGTCTCGGGCCACACAGAAAGCAACGCAGGAGTCGGAACGTGATCCAGTTTTACGATTTTACTTTGGTTGCGTGATCTCTTTGGGCTTCTCAGTTGTGCAGATGAGAGGATTCTAAGCTTCGTTCCCAGGTGTGTCCCCAGATAGTTGTGTCTGGCTCCAAGTTGTTGCCAGCATTGTGGCCAGGACTTGACATGTCATGGAAATTATACAAGCCTCCTATTGTTTTCCCCGTGAATAATGCAGTACCTGATAAGCTGTTCGTAACTTTGTGTTGTTGTTTTTTTCCAGAAAAGGCTTATTTCTATTTGATGTTCCCAAACTTCTACAAAGTTTGTAAACTTTGGCAATAAGGCAGATGTTAAACATACCCCTCATTACCAAAGCTGATGATGGATATGTTTAACAGATACATAAACAAAGTTAAAATTTACCATTGAAGTGCTTATTCCTGTAATTGGCTTTCCCTGGATTATTTTACCTCCATTTTATCCTTTGTATTAATCAACGAACAATTTAATTAAATGCAATATTGTTGTACTGCAAGATATCAAAATAGACAAGTACTCCAGGTTGTTTTCATTAGGCTTATCTTGGCGAGCACACTAACTTCTGTAGAGCAAACATGTGTGACAGCATGCAAATGTTCCAGTTAAGGCCCGTTCACACTCTTGCAACCGAGTACGACCGAGAGAGACGAGATCTGTTGAAACTTCTTAAATTTTTGTAGAACGAGGGCACACACTGACATTGTGGCGCCATCTATGCGGTGACCCTGGAACTGCATTTCCGAAGAGCGAAGGTTTATCGGGATTTCCGAGGTCAAATGTGCGTAATAACCATAAGAAAGGCTCGCTTATAACATTGACAAAAGTTTTCGAGCCAAGGAGAAAAGGATAATGCGCGAGAGAAATAAAAAATATGCCGGACCGCCAAGTTTACACTGCTACCCAATAGATGGCGTCAGTCTGTCCTCTGGTTTAAGAAGTTTTAAGGAACCCAGGTTTAAGAGGTCGCAAGAGTGTGAACGGGCCTTTATGCAAGCACAAGGTATCAAACTTCTAAGCAGCTTAATATAATGTAGTTCACTGTTACTAATTCACAAGACGTTGCATATTTGATATTGCCTTATGAACAATAAAATATGACTCATCAATGCACATTAAAAAGTGGAAAGAAAGAAATGTTTCAGAGAGTACCGTTCAATCCATTAGAACAAGATTAAGATAGAAAGATAGGCTGGTAAGTACATCGCTTGGAAGGAAAGGACAGAATAAAGAGAAATCAAGAAGTCTACTTCTGGAGCCTACCAAGAAGTCTATTTTGCCGAATAAACAGGGACCAAGAAGTCTTCTCCGTCTTCTTCTTGGTCCCCATTTATTTGGCACTTTTCTTCCAAACCTATAGAACAATATACCCTGAGTGATATTGTTCTACTGCATCTAGAAAGATTAAAAAGAGCCGAGACTGTTTCAAGGGGCAGCCAAACGCCTAGATGCCTGAAAAATACACCTCCAAAAACCACGGTACTCCTCCAAAATAAATTATGCCAATACACGGGCTACTCTTGACACTATTATTAGTAGTGCTACATCACCACCAAAACTTCAATACAGAAACATTTAGTACAATACTCGGCAACAACTTTTCTTGGCAATGCAGTGAAGAGAAGGAGAGCCCGCGCACAGCTTTATTCAGCGCTCAAAATAGGAAAGAGGTGCTTGTACCCTCCACTGCATTGCCAAGAAAAGTTGTTGCCAGGTGTAGCACCTTAGCCAAGTTCTTCAAAGTTTGTTTTTCAGCAATGACTTCTATTTGTCTCACACACACTACAGATCAGTGTTTTGTATGTGGAGGAACACTTACCGGTGGAATATTTTCTTTCCTGTCCTGTGCGAGGGAGTCGTCGCTCATGGTACGTCCTAGGCACACAAAGGTGTAGAGTAAGTCTGCTGGTGCTGTATACTCACACATATGAGACTTAAAAACAAGGAAACCGGTGTCTTTTACACCCCAGCCACCTGCCATGTTATTTTTTACTTGTTCGAAAGCAGTAAGCCTGTCGCTCCATAACTATTGCCAAGAGTTACAGGCAAATTACGACCTTATTACAGCTCGTCTCCTCTCTCGGTAACAGTAATTGCGTCGTGTGTATGTTTAGACAGCGGGAAGTTACTCAGGGCCCAATGGGCATCTGCTGTCTGCGCTGAAGATAAGAAATTTTGCCAGTGCAGTACCACTGCTTGCCTGGGGTCTTTAGAGGGATACTGAACCGAAATTTTGAACTCACAAAACAAGGCTGGACAGATGGGCGGGACGCTGCAAAGCAGAAAAACATCACTCGTACAGCGATATCTCTAACGGATCACCGTGATTTTGGAAAGAAGTGCGCGATTGAACACAGCCGATGAGACAAGTCACGTCACGATTCTCATTCCCCTCCTCCTCACTACGTCCCATCGACCTGGTAAACCGAAGCAGAGGAGAGAAGCAAGGCCGCTTCTCCTCATTCTCAAATTTTCCAGGAGGACAATGACGTCATAGATCTCGCTCGATCACGCCCTTCTTTTCCAAAAGTATGGCCATCCGTTTGAGATATCGATATGTGAGTTAGGTTTTGGAGTTGGTAGCGTCCCGTTCAACGCTTCTGCGGCCTTATTTTTCAAAATCCAAATTTCGGTTCAGTATCTTTTTAATGTGCACTACTCAGCAGTCGTTACACAAACATTTGCCGGTACATTGCTCATCAAGATCGAAATGGGCAGGGGTATGTGGGGATCGAGCCCGGGATCCCTAGGTTCTGCAGCGTGAGCTTTCGCTCTACCTGATCCGAGCTGCGGTACGTAAACACACTCTGCCACCGATCCCCCTCCCCTCACTGTACAATTAATATGGTTAATGCAGAGAATGATCTGATCAAGTGGCTACACCTGGAGCAGTCCCAGCTAGGTCCTATTTTGGGGTCTTGGGTCAAAACACAGTAAGAATTGCAGGAATGCACTTTCACATGGATTACTTGAACATTTAACAAAAGGCTACAATCCTTTCATGCCGGTGGTTTGCCCGCTCAAAGCATCTGTACAGTACACTGTGTCATCTACTACCATGTCAAGTTCACATTAATGAAGTTGCATGTTGACAAAAACAATACATCCTCAACTTTCTTGGACATCAGTGCCTCGGCGCAAGCACTAAATGAGAATTTCCAACTGAACAACAATCGTTGAAATGTTCCCCGGGAATATATTAGATGACGGTCATAAAATGTCAATAAGCAGTAATTAAACTTTGGGACGCGTATAGGTTTTATTCCACGACCCTACAAAGCTGATTTTTTTTTTTTTTTTGCATTGAATCTTTTGGGCCACGTCCTCAAAATTGTCAATTTTTGCTTTTCTTGACAAAAGACTGTAATGTTCCCGAGGACTGTAATTGCCCGGGTATCATAGAAGGTGAATCAAATAGAATTTTCATATTTCCTTAAAAACTTTTTATTCCACAGGATGTCCCACCAGAAAGTTGCCTATGAAGGGAAAATGCTCGATTGCAAGCGTTGCCACGTGTTTCCTCTCCTGTCATTAAAACGTGGCTTCCTCACTTTATTGCGGCGGCGTAACTCTGCCGAGTTGCATATAATTATCACTCGACTCGAACCCTTGTCCCATATGTATTTGTTTTGTTTTTTATTTGCTATACCTTGGATATTAGCAGGCCTACTGGTACAGACCTTCAGCCTATCTGCCATCGCTTTCGACCCGATCCTCCTGAACCAAAATAAACTAAATAAAGTCGGCCAAGCTTGGTATTCGGCGCCTACATGAAGTCTGGAACAAGAGAGGTACGAACGCCAATACACTACCCATCTGTTCTGAAATATCTATGTAAATTTCTGTGGATGAAATTGTGAGTAGTAAACAAAAATAGTTTCTGTTACGGAAACAAATTGGGGGTTTTATGTGCCAAACCAACGAAGGGCATCTGGCACGCCTCAGTGTAAGACTGAACATCAATTTCGACCAACTGGGGATCTTTTAATGTGCAGCCGGAATCTCCGTTACACAGCGCCTTCTCTGCAATAAGCATCAGTCAGATTGCGGGCCCCTCAGATGGGATTCGAACCCGCCACCTGGGGATCCCTAGGCCGGCGCTCTGCCTGGGAACCACCGAGGCGGCAGTTCCTGTTAGGATCCTTTTCCAAAACATACGGCCGGGCTGGCCATGTAATACAATACAGTTTATTTTTCACTACAAAGTATATATAAAGTGTCCACCCCCAAAATATTTCCAGCGTTTTTTTTTTTTTCACTGCAAAAATAAATTATACATTGCTGAACACCCATTCTTTGCCCAAATGTAGCGCTAGAGGTCCGAACCAGATCCCAAAGTTTCAGCACTAACCGTTACAAGCGATTTTCTGGAATTTTCAATTGAAAAGAGGCGGCCGACAGAGCTCTTGAATACAAGGAGCTCTATGGCACCAGGGGGCCCATGTTCGACAAATGTTTCATTTCTTCTAAAAAGAAACGGAAGTGACAGAATTGACGATATCGCGTCTGATTGGCTAGAGGCTCAAATGACGAAAGAGGGAACTTTCGTCATTTGAGCCTCTAACCAATCAGACGTGATATTGTTACTTCCCTCACTTCTGTTGTTGTTGTTTTCTTTTTTGGGGGGGGGGGGGGAGGAACGAAACATTTCTTGAACATAGCCCCCCCCCCCTGCCCCCCCCCCCCGACCCCATTTTCCCAATGAGAATTTGAGGAAATCGCTTGTAACTTTTGAATAAAATAATAGTTAGTGCCGAAATTTTGGCAACTGGTTCGTACCTCTAGCGCTGCATTTGGGCAAAGAATGAGCGTTCGGTTATGCATAGTTAATTTTATTGCAATAAAAAGAAAATGTTTTTTTTTTTTTTTTTTGAGGTTTTGGGCCACTTATGCAAATAATAACACAAAATACCAACACAGATATACCGGTAGAAACGGCGAGAGATGAGAGCTCGTGGGGAGCGCGGAGCGCGGAGCTCTGACTGGAATTATTAGAGGGTAGACGCAAAGCCAGCTACCCTTGTCTCTGCTCACTGGGCTCATTCAATTCACCTGCACAAGCCTTACCGGTGCAGAAATGTGCACGGCACTGTACGTACTTACGTCCGGTGCAGCTAGCTTTGCGTTCACCCACTAACGGCTTCAGCCAGAGCTCGGTGTTCTGACGTCCCCGCGCACTTCCGTCTCCTCCTCACTCTATTTCTACCCGTATAGCTTAAGTTGCTACATACATACAGCTAAATGCTACACAGAGTACACGTATACACAAACATTTTGAAGCAACCCGAGACTGGGGAAATACGAAAGGTGACGCCAAGAGAAGAGAAGGAGAACGTCTCAAAATGAGACGTTCTCCTTTTTTTCTCTCTTGACCACACTGTCGACAGGTTGACTGAGGTTGGACTGTGTATAACGCAGCAAAAGCGTACAAATACTTACGTTAGGTGAAGGTTTGAAAGTCAGTACTTCGAAGATTGAAGTCTTTCGAACACAGCTTTCGAACAGAGCACGCAGAGCATTCGAACGCGGCTTCCGAACGGATTTCGCGCCTCTCGGCGTATTTTGCATGTTGCAGTCGGTAGTGTTGTATTTGCGGCTGACGCTTTGAAACCAATATAAAAATATAAACCGCAATTTTTATTCATAAATATATAAAAACACAAGCAGAACAGTATTGTATTTATACATTTTTGTGTTTTAACTATAAAGAATGCCCGACCGCGTAACCGGCTGAACTGTCAGTAAAATCCAATCCGATCCATTCAAGATGGCGCCGTTCAGTGATCGCCTGCATTATCATGCATAACTGCACCGTGCATCGTGTGCATGTAACCTTTCTCCGTGTCTGAATTCCTGAAGAGAGTAAAAAAAAAAAAGACTAGACAAGTCACTATTCCACACCACATCGCGACGAAGGCACAATGGAGGACAACGAAGAAGACACGCATTTGTGCCTTCGGTGCAGCGCAACCATTTCGGGACTGAAGAACTATATCGCTCACCGTAAACACAACTGTTCGAAAACGGCGCGTTATAACAACGCTATCGCGCCAGTGGCTTCTCCAATTCCCGAGCAGCACTACGAGCCGTCCGCCTTGCGAGCAGACGACTTCTTCTCTTCGCTGGAGCTACAGAGTATCCAGGCAGTCGTCCCAAGCGATGCCCACGGCTCCTCTGCGGCGAACAAGTCCAGCCAAGCTGATGACGACCTGGAAGAGGCCGAGGACAGCGACAGCGACCTGTACCCGCCGACCTCCCACACAGGAGGCAAGTGGAAGCCCGGCTGTCGGCCAGACGGCCGTTCTCAATGGAAGACCACGCTCTTCCCCGCTGTGAGTGCCGCTTTCGTGTTCACTGGGAATACTGTAGCTTCCGCAATCATAACGCCGTTGCTACCCCCCAGCTAGTCCTCTGAAAGTTTGGTCTGCCTCACTCTTCGTATTGAAAGGGGCACTAAAGTGTGTGTGTTTTAGGTTATGGTGGAGCCTCCACTGGCGGCGGCGTGGCCGCCCCTACTGTCATGTGCGGCCTTTTCCTCTATTAAAACGCGCCCGAAAATTGCGACACGCCCCTTTGCCCTACGCATCCCAGAAAACGCCAAATTACAATCATGCAAACGTCGCGATACGACCCTTTTCGCTAGGCATACCAAAAACGTGAAAGTTAGTCATGCGTTAATTTTTTTCCTTTTAAAAACGCGACCTAACATCGCGACTCGCCCCTTCTACTACCACAGAAAAATTAAGAAAGGGGCGTGTCGCGAGTTTCGGAGAAAAGGCACATTATTGTAAGTTTTGGTTTCCTTAAATGCTTAGGTTAAATTTGCGCCATAAGAAGACATCTCAAAATCCACTTTAGTTCCCCTTAAAGTCTACATCTGCCTAATTCTCTTACCATCTAGAATCTCCCAAGTTTCCGTGCTCAAAAAAACTAAAATTTAATTGACCAAAATAAGGCATGTCTTTGCAATTGACGGCCATTGAAGCACGAAAAACAAGGAACTTTGGTGGTGGTGGTCCCTAGGTATTTCAAATGTAAAGGAGACCATTGTGAAAGAAAAAAAAAGAAGTATAAACAAATGCTTAGGATGTTTCATATCACCGCTTTACATTCAGAAGAAAAAAACTTACCCAAGTGATGCCTGAATTGCGTCATCTTAAATTAGCATCCATAAAGAAAAAAATATATATACACTTTGTTTTTATCTCAAAGATTATTGTTGTTTTAGATTTTTTTTAGATATAGCTCGAATACTTCACAATAAAAAGCTCTTGGGAGCTTTTTACAATACTTAATTATAGGTCGTTACATTTGCCGATTCACATCGGCCAAGAGCACAGAAAATGGCCTGTGCCATAGTCTGTTGCAGGTTAAGAAGAGCACCCCAAGCATTTCCCACAAAGCCCTTCACCCTTTCCAGTTTCGCAGAGTGATTGCTGGCAAGGAGATGAGTGGAGAGAAGACCATCAATCAGGGCGAGCAGAGTGCTTTGTGGGAGGGGCTTGTCTGCTTTCCTTTACCTGCAAGATTAAAACCACGTCTTTTGCTTAAATAGAAACTAAATGGTGCAGCTGCAACGGAAAAAAGATTAGCAGAAGTCACCTACGACCGGAGCGGCGAAATTGCGACAGGCGGCGCTATCGTTCCCGAACGTGCCGATAGCGAGAGTGCCAGGCACTCTCTATGTTGCAAAGCCGGGGTGGCCGGCAGAAAGCAGCTCACCCTAAAGCCTGCATTTCGAAAGCAGTCTTATCCCTCTCGTTTCGGCCGAGTGATGCGTCAACGTGTTAACGCATGTAAACCCGTTCAATTATTTTTTTCTGTTTTTTCTTGGCGTGATCGTTGTGAGCGGCGGTGTTTCCTTTATCGCTGTTTTCCCCTAAACTAACAATAGACCCATTTCGAAAGACAACCTTTTGTTGGCAGCTGTGGAATCCCTGCACATTGACAGACTAAAACCGCAACGTCACGGCACACTTGATGGCACACTTGATGCGTTTGGTTGGATTAGAAGGCAAAAACACACCCACATAAGAAGGTGATGAAAGCAGTGACATTGCACTTTCGTCGCCGTTTGATTGGCTCGTCGGCTCCTAACCGCTCGCAACGCCCGCGTAAAAAAATATTAAAAATCAATGAACGGGCTCACGTGCACAACCACGTTGGCGCGTCGCTCGGCCGAAAAGTGAGGGATAAGATAGCTTTCGAAATGCAGGCTTTAGGATGGGCTGCTTTCTGCCGGCCACCCCTGCTTCGAAACATAGAATGTGTGTGGCACTCTTGCTATCTATGCGCTCGGGAACAATAGCGCCACATGTCCCGATTTTGCCTCTCCGGTCCTCGGTCACTTGTACTGGTCTTTTTCTGTTGCATCTGTACGTGAATAAATTTGTCTGCCTCACTTATTGCACCCTTGTTCCAGGAACATCCGTACGAGTCAAGGGAGCCGAGTAGCGCCATCAAAGAATTTTGGTGCGTGCCATGTAAGCGGCTATACCGCAGCAAGTCCCAGTTTTCAAGGCACCAGCAGACTTCTTACCATTTGAAGAGAGCAGGCGGAACATCAGCATCTCAAGTGAGGACTAGCGAGAGACTGGTATCCTCATTGTTTGCTGCTAACCATAGTAAAATTGCAGCAAGGTCACATGTGCAAGGCACCAAAATGAAGACACACAAGAACACTAAGAAGTGTGACGAGGCACTTGCTTTCAGCTGCCTTACCTGCAACGAGAACTCGTCGGTGCGAGAACATCTCAAAGATGGTGCAAAAGCAAAAGATTTCCAAAACAAAACTTTGTCTCGAACTAAACAGCAGTGTCACGTCTGTGGCTACCGGTGCCACGGTAGTAGCACGCTAAACTTCCATATGTGTAAGCCAAAGCAGCATGATGGCAAGTACACCGGCATACTTTCATCAGGTGCACAACCAGCAAATAACTCCAGCACCAACATGAAAGATAGTGCTTGCACAAACAGTGCAAAAGAAAAGGAACTGCAGATCCAGAACGCAGCCTGTAAAATCAATTCTTCACCTAACATGGAGCAGGATCTCGAAGAAAATCAGTGTGGTGCTTCTGATTCGGGACTTAATTATAAGGCTTCCGAAATATTGGTCCAGAGCGAGACAGTGGTCTCGGGTAAGGAGTCATCAAAGGGTACGTGCAATGGCGTCACGAGGCTGCCCTGCCCCTACTGTCAGCAGCTTGTCAGTAAATCCTACTTTAAACTCCACATGAACAAGCACACTGGTGCCAAACCCTTTTCCTGCCGCTTGTGTGGAAGAACCTTTGCACACCGAAGCACCCTCAGCACGCACATGAAGCACCACCAGGGGATACGCAAGTTTCAGTGCCCACAATGCGACTTCCGAGCGGTACGAGGCAGCATGCTGCGTCGCCACGAGCTGGCGGTGCATCAACCCACGCAGAGCGCACAAACCTATTCCTGCGATGCCTGCAGTACCAAGCACTCCAGCAGGGAGTCACTCAGGCGCCACAGTACAAGGCATAATGCGGAATACGCCTGCAGCGTGGCCGATTGTGGGCGAACCTTCCAGGATGCATCGGGACTCAAACAACATTCTCTGACACACAACGGCACACCCCTGTACCTATGCGAAGCCTGTGGGCACATGACAAAAAGTGCGCACCACCTTGTGAAACACCAGCGGAGGCACAACGGGGAACGCCCTTCAAATGTCCACACTGTGACTACAGAGCCTCGCGGAACAGCCAGCTGCATCGGCACAGCCGTATTCACACAGGGCTCAAGCCATATAGTTGTCCATACTGCAGCTACCAGTGCAATAACCAAGAGAACATTCGCAAGCACATCCTCAAGACCAAGAAGCATGTGGGTAAAAAGATGTACCCTTGCTCCCATTGTAATTTCAGCTGCAACGACTTCATTGGCTACAGGGACCACATTCGTCAGAATCATCGGAAGGACTGTAATGACGAAGATGTGAGTGACCCACTGGTTGGTGCCAAGAACACTGCGATGCGAGAACAGTCGGGCTCGTTCAACTTGGAGATCGATGCGGATGTGACGCACAAGGATCCAGGGAGACTGCCGTTGCTAAAAGCCCGGCTCTGCCGGAGCCGGCAGTTTTCCTCACCATTTCAGGATTAAGCGAGCCTGGCTCGGATACGAGGTCTGCGACGGCGTCAAGAATTGCTCTCTTGACTGAGAAAACTAGCCTCCCTGGAGGTTCTGGTGAGTTAGTGACCTGTGCTGAGAATGACTTGACAGATACTACTGAGGGAATACTGCTGCCAGGAGGCCTGGATGGTGATCTCAATGATCAACTAAGCGAACAAGTTAACTTCTCAGGCCTGGATTCTCAAGATATGGTGTATGTTTTGGCTGAGTCAGAACAGTGATTTGTTTCTAAGTGGTTTGTGGCTAGAATAAATTGAGGCTGTTGATTTGTACACAATTTGATAGTTTTTCCAAGTCATGCTTGGCTGTGAATATTGAACCACATTTGAGGTACTAGGTGTGTTATACTTCCATCAAGGCCAGTGGGTTATCTTGTACATTGGTTAAGAACAGGTGTCATTAATAGTTCATTATTGCGGATAGTAGGCAAAGAGCTATTTTAGTGAACATACCTTACTAACTAAAGGATAATGGAACAATGTCAATGTCTCGTTGTCTTTGGTTCATAAACTCTAACCAGTCCCCAGTCTTCGGGACAGACTCCTTGAGCATTGCAACTGTGATAAAATAAAACCTACATATATGAGTTTGTTGGACTGGTAAAGGCGAGCGAGTTGAACATGAATACTTAAAATCGAAAGAATAAAACACGGAGGACAAGCACAGGACAACCACATTCTTTCATTTAGCAACAATGTTTTAGTCGTTGCTAAATGAAAGAACGTGGTTATCCTGTGCTTGTCCTCCGTGTGTTATTCTTTCGATTTTAAGTATGAGTTTGTTCCCAAAGGGAGATGTTTTGTATTTGTACTCCAGCTTTGAAAATGTGATGCATTGTACAGAAAACAAATGGTTCCTGCATGCAGAGAGAAAGTAGCTAATAATTGGTATTACATTCAACAAGTAGAGAAACCATTTTCAAATCAATATTTACTGTTTCTTTCTTCTTTTTTTTTTTTCATATGCAGGTATTTTATTTAGCAATGTTTTTATGTTGCAATACCCTCCAGCAACTGAACAGCTAAATTGACATCAGATGTTTATTTTTTTTTCTATCTCTTTAAGTATATAGTAAAAATGCAAAGGAAATATTTAGATGCCTGCTAGGTAGTTATAACCTCAACTGGAAATATTTTTCCCTAAATTTAAGATGAATGCTAATGAAACATTGATAAAATATTACTTTTATTTCACCCAGAACTACTGACACACAGTCTCTGTTGAACACAAAGTCTGTGCATATTTTCTCATAAAGTTCTCAAAACGTGCTACAACAATATGCACCATATATACCACAACCTTGACTACTTTTATCACAGCTGAAGTAATTTATCATAATATCCAATTGGTGCATTTCGGCCCTAGCAGCCCTTGCACTGCGAAACCCCAATCAACCAACCATAGAGTATCAGATAAAAAAACTGCACAACAAACCTGGCACTTTACATATTACTAAATGCACACATCGGCCAAGGATGAAGTTTGTGAAGTTTGTGTTGAAGACATCCACAAACTTCCAAGTGAAGAGTGCTTCTTCTGGTATATGCACAGCCAGCAAAATAAAAAACACAAAGCCATCTGCTTTTTTTTTTTTTTCTTGGTTCCAAGAAACCATACTTGCAAAAGCATTGTTCTGAATTTTCAAACTCGTCTATATGAACACATCTTTGACCTGTGGTGTACACACAATGAAATATCTAGCCTTTTCTAGAACAAGGACCCACCACCCAGGCTTGGTCTAGGTTCAGCCTACCATGCTGTAATTCGAAAGTTCAGTAATAATTCTAAAGCAGACAGTAATTAAAGGCAACCTGGCAAAGTGTAAGACGGAATTGGTAATCAAAATATGTATTTTGCTTTGAGGTACAAGGGGACTGAAACCAAGCATACCAACATCAATAGACGTTATGCGAAAGTGCTTAGTGATCTGACAACACTGAGCGTTGCCATTTTAATGTTAGCAAGCGTTGTCGGTCCGAAGCACGGTGGAGGCATCGGAGACAACCGTACGGGCAGTGTACAATGGCGCGGCAGCTGTGTTTTCCGCCTTCCGACCATGGAATGTGGACAAACAGTTTAAAGAACCTACCACAGCTGTCTAACAAAACTCTTGGAGGCCTGTACGCGCTGGCGACAACCTCGTCGAAGCAGCAGAGCAAGTCCTATGCCTTCACTCTGGAAGCTTACACAGTGCGGGTTGTCACCAGCACGCAAAGGCCTCCGAGAGTTTCGTCAGACAGTTTCAGTAGGTTGTTTATGCTGTTTGTCTGCACTCCATGGTCAGAAGGCGAAAAACAAAGCTGCCCTGCCATCGCACACTGCCCGTACGGTTGTGTCCGATGCCTTCGCCGTGCTTCGGTACCAACGATGCTTGCCAACATTAAAATGATGATGCTCTTAGTGTTGCGAGACCACCAAGCAATTTCGCATAAGGTCTAGGCAAGTGAAGAGGAAGTCTGTAATTTCTATTTTCGACAAATGAAAACAAGAAATGTAACTGACGATACTAAAACTGAGTGGACACGGAGAGGGCAGAACCCCAAATGAGGTTCCGAGCTTGGCCTTTCTGACATGTAATCCAGCTCTGCTTGTGAGCATGCTCAGCATCTCTCCCGGGAATATGAATCCACACATACCCTAGAGATAGACAAGCACGCTGAGCAGTTGGCACCTTGCAGTTACAGTCGGTTTCTTGCTATATAGTGTACACTCATTCCAATAGAATCTTCTCTCTGCTGCTTTCTCACAAGCGACATAGGGTGCCCCTTTAACTGGAATATTGGCATATTAGCTAAACGTGGTGGAGGAGCTCACTTGGCTAGTGCGATGTGACGAAGCAGGTAGCTAGCATGTTCTGACGTGACGAGGGCATCCTTTCGTTCGTGCACAATGAAGGTGGGGCAGCAAGTTCGAGCTAGCTCGGCCCAGCATATATCTCCACCCTGCTTTTGCAGTAGATCTTGGGTGAAGTCGCAGTATCATTCTCGTGCACTTTTATGCACACAGAAAAGTTTCAGCATTGTGTTTTCTGCTGCATATTGTAAAAACCCTGTATTTGTGTGGCATCAAGGTTCACGATTTCTAAAGGCTGGAACTCGCCTCTACAGGCAATACAAATATTCGCGCCCACTAAAGTTCACGAATTTTACAATTTGCTTTGCTGAAAAGGCTCGTGAACACTAAGGGTTTTACAGTATACATTAGGTGCAGTTTTATTTTATTATTAGTAACACTATTATTGCATCAACACTCACCTATTTCCTTTTTTTAAATATTTTTGTTGCCTTTGCATAGGGTGACCATCTTCCTGCTAGCAAAATGCGGGACACGCCCGGGGGGGGGGGGGGGGGGGTTAAGAACAAGCACACTATGACCCGAGGCTCTGTAAACACATTTAATAGACTGTGCTGTTTATACACCTGCAAACTGTATTGCAGCAATTAGGCTGAAATACTTTTCACTCCCAGTGATATATTTTTTATGCCAGATATGGTATTAAATGTGTCGAAGTTGAAAGCATAAAACTCAATGCAGCAAAACTCAATGCATCAAATTAAACCAAGAAACAATAAACCGTTTTCGGTTTATTGTTTCCTGTCAACGCTTACTTTTACCAACATGGTCCTATACACAAATTTTTAACATTATGTTCTTTTTCGACCGCTGTTAAAGGGGGCCCTGCAATCATATTTAAGCGTCTACCTTTTTTACGGTTTCCACGTCTCTTGGGGTTCGGGCAAGCCAGCGGGCATGGAGAGAGTAACTAAATATCAGTGCGTCATATTTTAACCGGACGACGCGGAAACCTCCTCCACCGACGAGGGCGACCCGCAGTACCTAAAGTGCGCAAAATGTGACGTCTTAGGTCCTGGCCTTACTACTGGTCAGAGCCGCTGAAAGCTTTTTTTTTAGTCGAGATACAAAATGTAAGTGTCGCGAACCGTTTCAATAATGTATGAAAGTAGTTTTTGTTCAGTATTTTAGATCAGAAAAGAAACAAATGCAGTTTGATAAAGTACGGAAACAAGAAATGACCCGTCGACATACCCGCCACCAAGCGGCGGAAAAAACGGCGCATACTAGAAAGGGCTAGTGGGATGAGGCGCCGATGAACGGCGAGCGTAGAAAGGTCCCGAAGCGTAGAAAGGCCATTTGGCGGTATGGCAGCGCGAAGTGGCTCCCGTTCTGTACTGATCTTTACCCCGTGTTTGCTGTCGTTTGTGGCCAATGAAGTGTTATGCCGAAATAGTCTTTAATCGCGCAACAAATGCAATGCGAGCCGCCCTGGCCGCCCGCTTCATACAGCCTATCCAACACACGGTTTAGTGGCGCCCTCTCGAGCCGTCGACACGGAGTGCGGCAGCCGTGAGCGGTCGATGAGCTCACTATCCCTCCCCTAGTTCACGGCCACTCAAGCCAGGACCTACGACGTCATGAAGGAGGCTATTTTTTGCTTGTTTTTGTAATTCTAATTTGCCTATAACTTTTAAAATAAAGCGAATTTTGCGAAAAGAAAAGTTTCATTAAGTTACTACGTTCAGTGCGCTTAGGTTCGGTTCAAATTAAAAACCAGTCAAAAAGTTGTTGCAGGACCCCTTTAAGTTGCAGGCTTTTTGCAGTTAGTGCAACAACTGTCTTCTCAAAAAAAAAAAATAAAAAAAAAACCCACAGCAACCCGTAAGTTTTGACACAGCGATTTTAAAATAATTACAATATTTTATATTTAAACTTTTGGCGAGCAAGTTTTCTTGTGTTTTGCCACCAAGGGGAGAGGCATAAAGGAGCATGCGCATCGGTTCTCCTGCAAGAACGACGGTCGCTTCCCGCAGTGCTTGGACAGAACACACGATTACCAGCGACCTCTGCTCTTCCCCGTGCCTCGTTGTTCGGCAGCAACATGAGCTGCAGAGTGAATTTTACGACAGTATGAAATGCGGAACATATTGAAGATTCTGGAATTTCTTGCGGGACGCGGGACACGAGCCCTCAATGCGGGACAGTCCCGCGAGTCGCGGGACGGGTGGTCACCCTACCTTTGCGTGTCACGTCCTGCTCTGGAGGTGTAATTTCTCCTTACCACAAGGGTGCGCTGCGGCGAAGCAAGATGCGTCAAATCGCGATGCCACTCCGCGGTTGTCGCTTCACTGCAGTACACCAGTGCGCGGTGAGAAGCGCACTAACAGAGCTAACTAACCCGCAATAACAGACCACGAACATGAGAAATATTGTGAAACTTTTCGAGTCCTGTCAGTGTTTGATACCGAGATAAAGTAAGATAGTAACGTTATGTGAGGAAATAAGCGTGTTTTGAGAATTCGCACCAGCTGACCGTAACGATCCAGCCGTGTAGTATTAATGAAGTGCACATAAAGTTTTTGGCTCAATGTAGGCGCGAATTTATCACATTTCGGCAATATGTAGCAAGATGGGGTAAGCACTTTGGCGCAAATGGCGCAGCAATCTTCTGATACAAACTGTGAAAGTATAAAACAACGAGGACGAGGACGGGAACAGGACATCTGTCATATAAGCGAGTGCCTTGGGTTCATTTCCAACTGTTTCTAAGTGTATTTTGTGAGCTAACACTTCCACCAAAGTCCCCGGTGCTCTTCTACAACGAGCCGACATGCAACGTTCACTCTCTCAAGGGAAAAGCAAGTTTGCTCAAGCAAATACTTTACTAGCAAAGTATTTGGCTCAAGCAAGAACTAAAGCTCTCTCTCACTTTGGTGTCACTTCTCTGGGAAGGTATCTAACCGGAACGGGGATAAATGAATTTGGCGTAGAGAAAGCGGAGAAAGCACCTTCCCAAAGACTACGTGAAAACATGTTCGATGGCTGCACAGCCGGCGCGCTACATAGGCGCACAGCTGGCACAGCCGTGGCCTGCACACAGTTACTGGCTGCTGCACCAACAATATCGGCTCACATTGAGCCACCATTCCAGAAGCACTGTAACAATTATTTTGAAAAATGTGGATTGTTTTCTTGATTATTTTAAGAACAAGTCCTAATAAGAAAAAAATGTAAAATAACGGGCGCAAAAGTTATGCTTTGATTTTTCTCCACGAGGTGGCGCTCGTAACTTCCAAATTCTCAAACTGCTACATTTTTTTTTTCATTTTTTACTCAGCATCATCCAGGCATCATCCAGCAGCTCCACATCCTGCTTTCATTGCTGTCGTTCGTGAGATCTGCAGCGTCTCGATGCCTTTTCAAATATAATCAAATTACTAGAGGAGCCCGAAAATGCACCCTGATCTTTCTGCACACTTGCACAAGGACGAGTGTAATCAGCTAGTTGCGCTCCTGAAAAATGCCATGACGAGGTGAAAACCTTGAGTTTTTGTGATGGTGATCGTAGGAGCCTGCTCGAAGTCTCCATGAGTTATGTCTCTTTCCTTTTTTTTATGTAATGACTGTCTTGCTTTTCAGAAAAAGTGGGCAAAGTTCTTTGGAGCGTGTAACGAGGCGGACAGCGCAGTATGGAGGTGCTTAAAGGAGGAGGTAATATCAGTTATTTCCACCTTGCTGCCGTTATCGTTCGGTTATAACCTCAATTTCGAGATGCGCTGTTGTACGTCCACACGTGGTAATGCTTTTATTTCATTGATTTTTGTTCTTTTTAGAGATTGGAAAAGCGAGCAAAAAACTACGAGAAGTCTGTTTGCCAAACGGGCCTCCCAGATGAAGGACAGCTGAAAGTCGCCCCATGCAAGTAATGACTATCAAATTTTACGAAGCCACGTACGTAGGAAGTCGACGAAATAAAATAATTTTGTATATATAAATTCGAGACTCGGATCCTCTCACCTAGCAGTACTTCTGTCCTCAGTGGCGATCAGATCCGACGTCATTTCGTCCCCCATTTTGGTGTTATGAGCAGTCTGGCGCGTGCAGAAGGCGAGCACTTCGAAGATTCACATCACACCCTCAAATTGATAGTGCACAAAAGCTTATAAGTTACATCATGCTGACACCCAACAACAAAATGGCGGATTGACGTCACATGAAAACACCCTCTAGCCTTCCAAGGTGTACCAGTGTTTCCCATCATTCACAGACAAACGGATGAACATGTAATGCGCAATCGAGTATGAATGAAATGCGAACAGCGGAGCGTGGCATACGATACGTGCTGTGCTACCTAGAGGCAACTGGGAACTGATAAAACTATGAGATGGACAGGGGGCTGTGAGCGTGTGTGCCTACTCCTATGTGCATACAAAGTATTTGCGCATACCCTCGTAACCCCTCTCTCCACTTCGCTGTTTTAACAGTTCCTAGTTGCCTCCAGGCTGTTTATCATGTATCGAAGGCCACGCTTGTTTACATTTCATTCGTACCTGATAGTGCAGGTGCAAAAAAAAAAATGTAAGGTGTTCCTTCGCTGCAAAAATAAACTATACATCATCGAGCACTCTGCTTAGATGTCGCATTAACCGTCTAAATCAGATGCTGAAGTTTCAGAACCATTATCTTATTCAAAAGTGGTGATTTTCTGGAATTTGTAATAGGAAAATGGCGACCGACGGAGCTCTCAGATACATGTAGATGTATGGTGGAAGGTACCAAAACGGGCCTCATTTTCCCATTGTAATTTTCAGAAAATCATTTGTAACTTTTGAATGAGCTAACGGTTAGTTCCAACCTCTGGTATCTGATATGCAGACCGCTAGTGCTGCGTTTGGGTGGAAAATGAACATTTATTTTTGTGGTGCAAGGAACGCTACATTCTTGGAGGGGACACGCTGTACACAGTAAGAGACTCTCGGGCAAACAAGCAATCGCCGTTTTGCTGTTTTTTTACCTCGATTTGAAATTCTGTCATCAGAACTACTAGTGTAATGGAAAGTGCTCATTTAGGACTCTTTTTCTTAAGGGGTAGATTGGTGACCGCCAATACTCCTTTCGAGGTGGGATGCGAAAAAGTACCAATGTTGTGTTTGCACTAACAGTGTCGCACAGTGTACCAATCAAGTGTTTGGTCCTGAATCGTTTGGACATATTGTATTTTGAGGTTACAGCACTGCACTACATAAAATCCTCTACGGTGTGCAATGCTGCACACTTTCTCGAGGATGATTTAATTACCTGGTCGTGTGTTCCGTCTCCAAGCTTGTTCACCGCTTTTGCTGACAATATTTGGACGACTAGGAGAGCACCAGTGCTGCAGGTATGGGCAATGCAGTGTGGCACAATGTGACATGTTCTTTTCAGGCGTACATACTGATATTAGTATGAGCAGTCTTTTTAGTGTTGCTTGATTTCCTCCACCATTGCACTGACATTAGTTTCACCAGTTTTAGCATAGAATATGTTTTTAGCGAGCCTAACTTGGTGGAAATGTAAGATGCAAAAGTTGTGGAGCGAGACTGCAATATGTAGTGTATTCTCTATGTACTGTATTGCTGTAGCAAGTAGCGCCTCACTCTCATTGGGTGTCGTAATATGGCGAAGCGATCATGTGACCATGGTAACAACCAGTGTGCGTATCAGCTCGAACAGCATATTTTTTAAGCACAGAATAAGAGCTGAAAGAGGGCAATGAACTTTGAGAAATATGCATTGGTGAAGGACGTTGCGGTACGAGTCTGGTACATTAAAGATTGCATTGAGATTTACCAACACAAAAACATATTCTACATATGAAATTTTGTCAGGTATGACCAAAGCACTGCCATAAATGTTTTACTGATCTGTTTTAACATGCATGGCAACGAGCTAATTCAAGCAGAGAGCATGGGTGTTTGAATTTTTGTTCAGCCTGCCACACCACTATAGCTGCACATTTTAATTTGTACACTTTTGTAGTTGTAATAATGACATACCTGGCTTGCATGTGACATCATCGCACCATGCTGGTGGTCCTTCCTAGTTACTGCCAAAAATGTTTGGTGGTGAAAAATGTACCGTAAAATACCAAGCCCGCTCGTGTAAGCGCCGCCTCCCATTTTATGAAAATTTAATATTTTTGTGGCCGCCCTCTTGAATGTTATTCCTGAACCGAGCAAGGGCCTCCTCTCTGTTTTGATTGGATAATCTCTCAATTTGGAGGGTGCACGCTCGGTATTTTACGGTGTGCTGCAGAAGGTATGCACTCAGCAGCAAGGCCACCACCACGATGGCAGCTGACGCGACATCATTGCAAGCCATGTTTTAGGGGAGTGAGGAGGACCTTGTGCAACAACTGTGAAGCACACTTTGAGGCACACACCTCCGGTTTTACGTGGTGTGCAGAAACTATCTACGAAACTCCCTATAGACTTGCTTTTGTGCACAACCTTCGAAGAATTGGGCAGGACAGTCTGAAATGGCTTATTTCGAAGGAAAACTTAACATATGTTCAGCACATTAAGTGAGAGATTCGGCATAATTTAAGGTAGCTTATCCTATTGCTTGTAATTTTTCAACGATACAGCCGGAGATGGAAATAGGTTACCGTCTGCATCGTTTCCTGCAGCATATTCATCTTGCACATTTTTCAATCTTATTAGTGAACCTCTGCCTGCTATGACCATTCCACTAAAAAGAGCAGAAAGGGAAATTTCCTCTCTCACCTTGGCCCGTCGTCTGCTCCGTAGACTCTGCAGTACCCAACATCTGGTTGGCGTGCAAACACTGTTGACAATCGTGTCAGTTTGGCAATATTATGTGGAAATGCAAGTATTTAGATGTGTAGGTTATTGTAAAATGTTATGCCCGATAAACAGACTAATCGGGAACAATCCTGCTGTCACCTGGCGCACAAATATAAAGAAAAGCGAATACAACTGTGTAAACAGTGTGGTTGGTCTGTCATACCCGGCGAAAAGTGAACACGGTTGCACTAACGTTTTGCAAGATAGTGTTTGTACTGATTTATGCCTTTAACAACTATGTGTAGGAAGCCGATTAAAAAAAAAAAGAAAACATGCTTGTTAAGTATGAAACAACAACTGTGCGATTTGTTGTATGAAGACCTTATAGGGCTTACATTATTGCAGATATTTGTAGTGGCCTATCTCTATGGTTCAGAGTTTTCGGTTTAAACCGATAAAAGTACGCCGAATTCATTTTCAGAAATTCGGTTTTAACCGAAAGAGGTCAGTTTCTAGAATCGGCGTTTTCGATTTAAGCCGATAAAAGTATGTCGAATCCATTTTCTAAAATTCGGTCTTAATTGAAAAAGGTCACTTTGACCTTCCAGTTGTACCGCAGAGCCATGGCGAAAAGTTGGAACGACAGTGTCTATCGAAACGTGTCTGAATGTATGGGATACACGGATGCCATCACGACGTTCTGGTTTAGTGTGCGCATCATCGATCCGAACGTCAAGTCCGAAATGCCCCATGACTTTGTCGTGTACGAGCGTGTTTTTAAACTCGTAAGGGAGACTGACTTGATGCAAGCTCTGCAGCCAGAGTTTAGTGAGTACACGAAGTATGTTGTGCTTCAAAACGCCGCACCGTGTCCCTTCTGGCGGTCACAGTTGGTTGATTGGCCGATTTTGGCTTAGGCAGCGCTTCATCTCCTCAGCCTGCCAGTGTCCAGTGTTAGCGTTGAGAGTGTGTTCTCGAAGCTCAGGGTCATATTAACAGGAAAGAAAGAGTGTGGATCAACGAGGAGAACCTGGGAAAGTACATGTGTGTTTACTATAATAAGATCACGTAGTCCTGATGTACAGAAGGTGAAATTCCATGTTCTTTGGGCATAGGCTTCAAATCTGACTTGTTTGTACTGTACTTGGTGTGTTTTTCTTGTTTCTTTTAAAGTTGCACACATTTGCCAAATGAAGTGTCCATTTCTTTTTCAATGTATCTGTGCCGTTATTCTTTGAGTGGTCACAAATATCAGAGCTACAAGGATTATTTGATCCGGTGTCCGTTGGCGTTTATTTTATATTCACCAAAAGAAAACGATAAACTTTAGTGGGCATAAATATACACTGAAAAAAACTGAAAATTGAATTTTAAAATGAACGCCGAAACAAGTACGCTGAATTTTGAAAAAATAAAAACCGAAAACGCAGAACCCTACCTATCTCTAACAGGAATACCTTTTTGTGATGTTTACATGTAGGTGGTACTTGGAAAGCGATTAATGAGTGTGCAGTTGACTTCAATGCACTGTCGTAAATTCAACGATGTGGGTGTGCCGGCAGCGGGGTTTGTGCAAGGTTGTTTCTTAATTAATAAAAAATAAAAGTAAAGCAGCTAACCTCGACGTAATGGTGCTTCCTTGGCTAGCAAAATTCTATTAAATATGGTTGGGCATGTGTAAGGGAAACTGCACTGGGTTGTAATGTTTCTGACCCGGAGAAATAAAAAATTATGTTTGCATGGCGTTTCACAAAAGCCAAGCAAGACTTTTTTTAAACTTTGAACTGTACAATCGGGATCCTATTTTCTGCTAGATGCAATAGGTGCAGCGGTCGAGGGTCATACTGCCGGTTAATGCCATTGTTATTGCAGTAATTGAACGAAGGTTCAATTACTGCTAGCCGATTGTCTACTGAAATAAGACAACAGAGCACAATAGACTGCCCCTGGAATAGTTATAAATGTTACAGAGACGCGAACCATTTCACAGCGGCAGCAGCGAGGAAGCGTCGGATGTTCGGTACAGCCCACGGGTACTGCCCAAAAATGGAGATTGGCCGGTTTGTTGTCTGCTATAGGGATCAGGCATGTACCCTCTCCAATTTTTACCCCCCTCCCCCACTCCCCAATTCCTAGAACTTGCCGGATGGAACAAAACTGCGCCGACCTGAAAGCCCAAACCTGATACTAGTGGAATGGTCTGATAATGCCCAAATGAGTTTAGCAGGAACTGTGGGCTGAACGATATGACAGCACACAAACCTACCGTGGCTACCAAAAAAAAAAAAAAGCCAGGGTATTGACTTGCTTTTTTGAACAGAGCTTCTTTTCAGTTTGTTGTTAATATTGCACATCAGGGGGAACTTTTTCTCATATAATGGGCATATTTTATTTTGACCAGTTGTGTCCGATATAAGAACTGAATGCTCGAGGAAAAATAAATTAGTAATACTTAATTTGTTGCTTAATCTTATTATTTCTGGGGACTTTGGAAAGAATGCAGTAACTTCCAAAACACATAGAAAAGCACAGAAATGCAATTGAAAATGGTGCCCATCACATTTAGAAATGGAAGAGTTAAAATAAATGCTCCGAGACAGAGAGCCTGATCTTGTCACTAAAGGCTTTATTGTGACACAAAATAACATTCAGTCTAAATAAAAAATTAATTTCGAGAAACTGAAATAAAAAAGTAATATGAATTTCCACATTGTCGGTGTATCAAACACGACAAAAGAAAGGAAAAAGAACAGTCTCAGGTTTTGGTTTGCCAATGCTTCTAATAAAATAAACTCTCCTTAAACAAAACCATAGCAGCACAGGAATCAGTTTGGTCCATTCTTAGGCGGTATCGGCCAAGGCATCCTCATCGTCGAATTCTCCCTCATCATCAGCTGTGGCTTCCTGGTACTGCTGGTACTCTGACACCAGGTCGTTCATGTTGGACTCTGCCTCAGTGAACTCCATCTCGTCCATGCCCTCTCCGGTGTACCAGTGCAAGAAAGCCTTGCGGCGGAACATGGCTGTAAGGAAAATAAGAAACACTGTAAAATGCCCAACCTAAAAAAATAACAAAAAACCCAAGACCAGATATACGCACCAGTGAACTGTTCGGAGATCCGCTTGAAGAGCTCTTGGATGGCAGTGCTGTTTCCAATGAAGGTGGCAGACATCTTGAGACCCCGAGGAGGAATGTCGCAGACCGCAGTCTTAACGTTGTTTGGGATCCATTCTACGAAGTAGCTGGAGTTCTTATTCTGCACGTTGAGCATCTGCTCGTCCACCTCCTTCATGCTCATGCGCCCACGGAAGATGGTGGCCACCGTCAGGTAGCGACCGTGGCGAGGATCGCAAGCGGCCATCATGTTCTTGGCATCAAACATCTGTTGGGTCAGCTCTGGCACCGTCAGAGCCCTGTACTGCTGGCTGCCACGAGATGTCAGAGGAGCAAACCCAGGCATGAAGAAGTGAAGACGTGGGAAGGGGACCATGTTCACCGCAAGCTTGCGAAGGTCAGCATTCAGCTGGCCAGGAACCTTTACAAAAACAAGCGAATCCATGCATAAGTAGAAATTCATTATATGATCAGCTGTTTTTCATCGTGGTGCAAAGAATTTTCACAACTAATGCTTGTGGTGTGGTCAAGGATGTTCAACCTTAAAGTGTTTACAAGAAATGCATGCTATGTATGCCTATTTTTCTCAAACCATTTCTTTAAACCCTGAGCCATGTTTTTTGTATGTTGTTTCTTTTGCAGTTTTTTACCTTAAATTGCTTTTTTTTCATTCTTATTGCACGAGCAGCCCAGGCGAGCACGTGTCTCCACCACTGGAGCTGTCACCTCTCAGCAGCATCGCATACTTGACTCTAAATGAGCCTGGGTCGTCCAAAACAGCCAAGGGGCGAGCGAGGGTGCGCGGACGAGCTACACACATCCTAAACGGTTTCGGGACGGCTCTAGGTGGACAAGCTACGCTCGTCCAAAACGGTCAAGAGGTTAACAGGAAATTGCCCGAGTCCGCAAAGTGTGAAAGTTAGCTTTGTTTACTAAGACTAAGCAAAAATTCCTGACAAATTATCAGCTACAGTTATAGATATTTCATTGCCCTAACCTGAGGCATGTGGTGACACCAGACATGGTGACTGAAACAAGGTGGTTGAGGTCGCCGTAGGTCGGAGTCGTGAGCTTGAGCGTGCGGAAGCAGATGTCGTAGAGGGCCTCATTGTCAATGCAGTAGGTCTCATCTGTGTTCTCAACCAACTGGTGCACGGACAGGGTGGCATTGTAGGGTTCCACAACGGTGTCTGATACCTGTTGCCAAAAATATTCAAGATACGGGGTGAGCCAAATGTGGACCTGGCATAAAATAGTGCAGAGAAATATTTTCAGTTACGAAGAGTGTCGTATAGCTCATAAGCAGTTGCACAACTTGTCGGAACATGGGCGTGACCAGTGGCATAGCCAGGGGAGGCTTATGGGGCTTCAGCAGTACACCCCACCCTCTGCACCCCAAGTCATGAACATCCCAACCACCTCAGCGCTCCCCAAAGGAAATTCCTGGCTATGCCACTGGATGTGAAGGTAACAGCAGCACTTCAACACAGGGTTACACTCATGCACAGTGTGGCTGGGAAGCGTAGTGTGTGCAACCTCCAGACGGAAAATGCTAAGCCTCAACACTACTTCCAAGGCGGTGAGGATGAAGATGATACCTTGGGGGAAGGCATGACGCTGAAGGTGTTCATGATCCGGTCGGGGTATTCCTCCCTGATCTTGGAAATCAGGAGTGTGCCCATGCCCGATCCAGTGCCACCTCCGAGGGAATGGGCAAGCTGGAAACCTTGGAGACAGTCGCAGCTTTCGGCTTCTTTGCGGACAACGTCCAGGACGGAGTCCACCAGCTCGGCCCCTTCTGTATAGTGACCCTTGGCCCAGTTGTTGCCAGCACCACTCTGACCTGCAAAAGGGTGAAAGCATCATGTAATGAGGAGTGAACGAGGGCAGGCTGCAAAGCATCTGCTACGATGACCTTTAGGAGGAACAGTGTTCGAGGCGGTTGCTGCTGCTAAGGTCACTTACGATTAGAGCTGCGAGGAGTTATTTTACAATAGCAATCTGAAAGTGGCAGTCGTATATTTGGATATCTGCCTTATCTTGATTAGGTGACAGGCTCTGATAACAACAAATATGATGCTATGACAGACTCGAGATGTCAGCTCTTGTGATTCTTTGACACGACATTAGTTGTGTGCGAGGAAACATCGCTAAACTTTTTTGTGATTTATAGAACCACAGCTGACCTTGCCAGGGCAAAATATTAAGTGTTTGAGAAACATAAAAATAAACACTTTTCAGGAACAAACTGTCAGCCACGGTGGACGTGAAGAATTGAAAGTAAAAACATACTAATTACCTAAATAATTAACTAAAACTTACTAATCAACTTTTAATTAGTGAAAATAAACATGCTTCTAATCAGATGTTTGCTAAGCATCGAAATCCACTACTAAATCAACTCATTTGAGAAAGGGGCTGATGCGGGTGTTTCCAGAAAAAGAGGGGGGGGGGGGAAGGGGGGTCAGTCTGCCACTAAAAAACAACATTTTACTCTGTTAAAATAAAATTTGACGCGTTTTTAGGTTGTGCGGTTTCCTATCGGAGCGCTTCTTTGTAGACTTGGCGCCAGCGGTTGCTTCCTGATGGCTGAGACGCGCAACGCACGTGCGCCATACTATGACTTCCCATGAGGGAGGCGAGGCGCAAAGACGCGCTCCGATGGAAAACCGACACTACCGAGACATTAAAACGCGTCCAGATAAAACTTTTTTTTTTCTCTTCACGTTGTAAAATGCTTCTTTTGCCTTATATCATTCTAAAATGAGTTGATTTAGTGGTTTTCGATGATACTTAGCAAGTTTGTCTTTGGAACCATATGCATATGTCTTGACTGATTCAAAAGTTAATTATAGAAAACTTGAGTTAATTATTTCGCTAATTAGTATGTTTTTGCAATCCCATAGCACATGCCGTGGCTAGCAATTTGTTCCCGGAAAAAGATTTTTTTTCTTAATTACTTTATTTTTGGGGATTCTTTGAAAGCCTTCGCTCGAACACCCTCTATATCTTCCGTACTTTGTTCTAGTACACCTCTCTTAATAAAGAAAACTACGCCGACTTGACTAAACAATATTAACAACTTAATCAAACGTTTCGTCTCCCATGCGGGAGACGTCATCAGTGCGTGTTCAGGGACACGAATGAGAGGAGTACAGAGACCAGAAGGCATCCGCGTACACTTCGGGAAGGGGGCCGTGGTTTGCATTGCAGGCGGATGCGTCACTACGAATGCAACACGAAAGTTTTTAGTCATGCACTGATGATGTCTCCCGCATGGGAGACGATACGTTTGATTAAATTGCTAATATCGTTAAGTCAAGTCTGTGTAGTTTTCTTTATCATTGTAAATCCTGGCTTTTGGAAAATTATTTGGAATTTTTACACCTCTCTTCTAAAAAATTGTAAGTAATGAAAAAATATTACATATCCACGGCTAATGTCCAGAGATGATGATGAATTTGGTATGTACAAAGGCCCTGAGGCCAAACAGAGCAGAATGTGGTGGTTTTTTTCTAGACATCTAAGTTTTTAGTTTCGAAAGAGTGAAAGAACAATTTTCATCGAGTTGAGATTAACTTTCTCATTTCTTTGTGAAACAAACGTGTTTGTACCCCCAAGCGTCGAGAGGGTAGACTTCAACGCACGACAGGCGTGTATTGCAGTGCGGCCTAACTACTATCGCGCCGTTCAAATTTCGAAACTATCTTAGCGTCGGGGAAAGGCGACGTATTCCAAAGAATGAACACGACGGTGGTAGCCGTCCACGAGAAGCTAAGGTCATAATAACTGACCAAAGATGAAGTTGTCTGGCCTGAAGAGCTGTCCAAACGGCCCAGATCTGACCGAGTCCATCGTGCCTGGTTCCAAGTCAAGAAGGATGGCACGAGGCACATACTTGCCACCTGTGAACAAAAAAAAAAATGTTAGAATTATAGTATGTTGATTCAGTACTCACACGTATTGTTTTATTTTACCCTAAAAACAAACAAACAAAAAACAATATTAGAAGCTGCAGCTCGACTCAAGGGAACAAAAGAAACCAAAGCGCGCATGTTTAAAAATGAAACAAGAACGCGGTCACCCGAAGCATCTTGACCCAGTGACACAGATGCGGGCGCTCATCCCGGGCGAATAAAACATTAAGCCTAATTCCTTGACCAAATAAAGCGTCCGTCCAGTACTTCGGACCCGAACTCTTTTCCGTACGCCACGCGCGAAAATCAAAAACCCGGAACAGAAGTTCGACGAGCGCGCCTCAGCCGAAGAAAACCCGTTCGCGACCAGGCCTGTCTCGTACGTTTTAATGGAGGGCAACGCGGGCGACCCACTTTCGAAGGCAATTCGCAATTTCGTTTTATTTCGCCGTCTGTGACGCGCAGATGAGCATGTAGGGTACACGTCAACCAAAAAAACTTTTTTTTTATGTTAACGCGACAGTGCTGCACGTAGCTGCCGATGAAAAGGCACTCGGGTTCATATTTCCTGCCCACCAAAGTTACTGGGCGGTTTTCTGCCCACGGGAGAGAGCGCACCCCTTCTATGGCGTTGCACCGCGCGCTAGTCGAAACGACCCCCGCGCCTGAGTCCCTGAGTCACACCCAAGCGCGCGTTTCATGTCCTTGTAAGACCTCCCACGTTTGCCCCACTTCCTCCCCCCCCCCCCCACACACTTTGTAATACGTGGCTACAAAAACTTGACTTGAGAGAAGTCTCTTCCGTTGAGAGCTCTAGGATGAGGTGAGCCAACAAATACAAACCGCGCAAAACCAAATCGCGGATGTTTGCTAGATTTTCAATAAACTTTGGCCCAAAATATTTTTCTAGAAAAACAAATTTGTAACACTTGAGCGCTCTCTGAAATTGCTGCAGCGAAGCCGAATATATAGAAAAATCTAAGTGATTAGAACAGGCTAGCTCAGTTACTTGAACATACTCTACTGAGATTGTTCTTTCGTGCGATGAGTTCGTATTAAGTAACAGCTTTTTTGTTGGTTTTTCTGGAATGAATAAGCAGGAAACAAAACATGTTCGGCATTTAAAAAAAATAATAAAGTCATTTTTGAAGATATTTTAAAACCTTATCTGGGCTGGGCTGTTCCTATAATTTACGCCTAGCATTATTTTGCGAACGATAAAGCAAACAGGTTTCCCGATAATAAATTTAACGTTGGCCAAAACTAATTTTTGCTGAAGATTCAGACCCAAATTAAGCATCGAGGCCCCTGATAAAAATATCCGGGACGCCTCATTAGGTACATGAAACAAAAGTTACCGGAGTAAATTTTGTTTTAAGCGAGAACAAGAAACCTTTGAAGTTGAGCAGCGGCGTAATCGGTTTTCGTGGTACATACCATAATGTGCCGCCCCAGATGCCTTCGGGCCCCAAGCGCATACTTTGAACTCCGTTCTTGTGTAATAAATAGCAGTAAAACAAGGCATGGGGTATGTCTCGAATTATCAGCGGCACGGGCATGTTGCGCAGTCAAGGCACAGTACGGTACTACGGAAATTATTACGCCGGTGCTGAACTTCAACATTTCTTTCTCGCTTAAAACAAAGTTTACTCCGATAAGTTATGCTTCGTCACAAGCTAACAAGCTGATGTACCTAAAGAGCCATCCCGCATTATTCTTATCAGGAGGGACTTGATTAAAGTTTGGGTCTGAATCTTCAGCAAGCGAGTTTTGGGCGACTTGAGAATTTTGGGGAACACGTTTGCTTTATAGTTTTAAAATAATATTAAGTACAAACCGTCCAGCCCACATAAGGTTTTAAAATATATCAAGGTCAACGGTGCTTTCAGTTTTAAATGCTGAACGTGTCTCATTTTCTGCTTGTTTACTCCAGCAAAACCAACACACGCCAAAAAAAAAAAAACCTTTCATAATTAATGAACTGTGGTATCACACGAAAGGACAATCCCAGCAGAGTATTTAAAATTAATTGAGCTATTTCCTTTTCATTATTTAGATTTTTCATAAACATTTTTTTTAAAGTTATACCTAGTTCAGGTTTATGCAGAAATTTCCGAAAGCGCTCACGTGATCAAGAGTATTTTTCTAAAAAAATATTTTGGGGAAAATCTATATAAAATTTAGCAAACAACCACGATTTCTTTTCCATTAAGAAATCGGCGATGGCCAATATCACCGTCTGGGACGTTTGGCATGAAATCACCGAGCATATTTTATCTCTGAAAGTTGGCGTAAACGTACTGAAGGGAAAATACTTAGCGTGTCAGTAAAGTGCGGCTTCGCCCCATCTCAGATGGCTGGACAGGAGTTACGACCCATTAAAGAAACAGCTCCCAAACAAACGTTATTTTTTAAAGTGCTTGGATAGGACACGTATGACACAAAATGTTTTTTTTTTTTTTTGTGAAAAAATGTATTAGCGCAATATTTACGCACGCGAGACACATTTTGAGTAGAGGAGCGATTCGAAACCAACTTCTATTTCGAGAGGGACTTAGTTTCGGAATCGCTCTCGCGGCGTACATTTTACTTCTTTTTTTTTTTTAGGAAAGAAAAAAAAAAGGGGGGGGGAGTGTGTTTTGCGACATACGTGTCCTATTCGGACAATCAACAAAATGTATTCTTTTTTTTTTTTTAGGTCAGTGTCCTTTCGAGGCAAGAGACAACCTTTTTACTCCTCTTTCTACGCGTGCCAACCACTCGTCTTTCCGCTTAATTCTTGCGACCAGTAACCAGCAAAGGAATGCGAGGATAACGTGTCCGGCGCAAAACATGTCAATCACACTGGCAAACAAGCAAAACAGCGAGCACGATGCAAAGAGTGTTTCTCATCTCTCTCCCACTGCAACAGTCTGCTCTTGCACTTTTTTGTTTTAACTTTTTTTCGGCGCGTCGAGGCAGACAGAAATGCCAAACATGTACGAGCTGAGGCCGTTCAACCGAGCCCAGAGTTCACGGATGAAGGCGCTTTACGAAATGCGAAACTACAACCCCCCCCCCCCCCCTCCCCCATTTTTTTTTTTTTTTTTTTGTTGCAAAGTAGATGAGAGGCCGTAAAAGGATGGACGGACGGAATAAAAAGCAAAATGGAAGGTTGCCGGGCCCCTGAGAAGAACGAAAAAAAAAATAGGAAAAAGCTAAAATCCTTTAAAAGTTTCGGCAGGTCTGGCGGCGGCGCTTCACGGGCTAATGGACGAACGAGACAGTCTGAACTTGGCCCAGTCTGATACATAAAAAAAAAGGCAAAGTCACGCTACGCTCGGAACAGGATGCAGTAGTCATTATGCCTGGTCGTTACACTCTCCGTAGGCAGCGCGTTTTCTGCTATTTATTTCCTCGTTTCCTTTCGAGGGAGGATAGTGTCCTCTAGATTGGACGCAAATGATGTCTCAAAAGGCCGCCACTATTTTTTTTTTTTTTATTCTGTCATCGATTAAAAAGTGGACCGGAACCATAATATGTATCCACTGGCCTTCCTCATTCTGGACAATCTCTGCGTACAACGACGCCGGCGTGGGTGGCGCACGAAAGCATCCAATGTCAAAAGCCCCGTGTCAAATGCGCCGCGGCAAACTCCCCGCCCTCATTGCCCCGCTTGGGGGGGGGGGGGGGGCGTTTGGTACGCGGGGAATACGTGACGGGGTAACTGAACGCGGGTTATCGAATAAAAATAAAAAAAGAATCGTGATTTAAGTTTTAAAAAATTAAATAAATCAGATGTATTTGATTTAAATCGGGTTTATTTGATTTAAATCAGCTTTATTTGATTTAAATCAGATACATATTATTTAAATCACAGTAGCCATAAAATAGCACCTTTGAATCACTAGATGTGTTTTTAAGCATGACAGGTTGTTGATCAATCCGTCCGATCACTGAAAACAATGCGGAAGAAAGAACCACTGTAAATTTAAAGTACAGTTTAATTAACAGGAAAACCCGCCAAAAACAAAAACAGCTTGATATTTTTAGGATTTTTTTTTTCTTTTGCGTTCAGATTTGCTCGCAATAGGACATTACTTTTCTGGTGTTGGATTCTTTCTTCCGCGTTCTTATTCACTTGCAATGGGACGTTACGTAAATGACGAACGAAGTGAATGGTAGAAAGAAGGCTCAATGCTCCGGTTTGCTCTAGAAGAGCTTCGTACTCAAGTTCGACCCGACATAAATCTTTCTTGCTTGATGACTCATTGATTTCAATACGAGGCAAATGCACACAGAAAGCATCAAATGATAAACAAACACTAGATACACTACTGCGTGGTGCACGTTAAAGACGCCAGGCTAGCGGTTGTACTGCACTGGCTAAATTGCTCATCTACAGCGAGTGACTCGTCGCAACTTTGAAATGGCTGACCAACTACGCGCTGTATAAATATCCACACAACCCCAATTATATTGATAGACAAACGGTAAATAAATACATATATATATATATATATATATATATATATATATATATATATATATATATATGTATATATATTCTATGGGGGTTATTTGTTGCGGAAAAGGTTCGATATAAATCGCCACGAGTAAAACCGACTTGATTTAAAGGGATGTTGAATCGAAACTTGAAATATACAGAAAACATCAAGATATAAGTCGAATGGGATCAGCGAAACCTGTAATTGATAATCGCGGCTGCATTTTAAGCGGATGGCTATATTTTTCGTTCTAAACGTGCGTCTTCGGTACTACGTCCAGGCCTAAATAATCTCTATGAGTGAGCGTACTTCCCGTTGTGGCGCTGCTCATACTAGCATGTCACGACATTCCATCGAAGCTTACAGACATCCGCGAGGTGGTTTTTGGTTATCGTTTTATTCCGTTTAAAATACGTTTTCTTGCGTTATCCTACGAAATATTGGTGTTGGTGAAGTTCTACTTTAACCCGCTTATGTTTAAGCAAAGAGATGAGCTCCAGAATTTGGTTTCCGTACCCCTTTAAATCATATCGATTTTTAATATTCACCCTGTTCCTGAGACAGGTCATCAGGATGAAGTTGCCTCTTCGAATAGCAGCTATCGCCAAATGCCCCTGCTCCGCACAAGACAACAGAATGGCGGCGTCCACAACGCAGTAGTGGAATGGAGTGTCGACACTCTAATGCCCGAGTCCCACTAGGGCAACAAACAGAAACAACAGACACCGACAAGCCTCAAACACGTGCAGCATGCACGCTTTGGCAGGCTTGCAGTGTCTCGGCGCTCGTGAAGTAAGCACGGAGTGACTGCAAGACTGCCAAAAATACCTTCGCGTAATTGTTGCACGTGGCTGTGGCTTGTCGGCGTCGGTTGTTTAGGGTTCTGTCGCTCCAGTGGGACTCGGGCCTAAGCGTCTTCTTCGGTGTCTCTAGTTTGCTCTAATTGCACACCCAGTACCCGACTCGTTGCATCAGTAAGTCTGTCGCTTTCTATGCGACCGCACCCAAATGAATGCATATCTGACAACGTGGCTGAATTAGATTCAGCGACTATATACACGTAGCTTGCAAGTGTCGCCATTGCTGGGTACTGACGGGTAGTTCTACTTGCTGGTTTCTTCGAACTACAACTTCTGTGGTGTGCAACACGGCGAACCGAACGCTCGCCCCGCGGCGCATAAGAATAGTGGCATGGCCAAGAATGGCGTCACGTGCAACCTATGTATGGGCAGAATGACACGATTTCATTAATTGAGCTTACTGGAAAATGCAAAGCAAGCAAGACAGGCATGGGCTGTCCAAGCGAGCACCCAGATTCTGGCTATTGCACGCTAGCCGTATGCAGCGTTCGCTCGAAAAATAATTGATAAATGCTAAACCACCGTCCACAGGAAAGAGCCCGCAGCAATCGTGATCAGTCAACGGCTTCTCTTCGCGAACCCCACAAGTTATGGCGCTGGCCTCACGCGTGCACGAGAGAAAGAAGGACAGTCAAGCGAATGCTGCTTAATACCAAATTCACCAGATCGAAGGGATCGGTGGCCGAGTGGTCTAAGCGCACGCCAGCTCGGAGCAAGTGGAGCAGAAGCTCGCGCTGCAGAACCCAGGGATCCTGGACTCAATCCCCACCCCTGCCCGTTTCGATCTGGATGAGCATCGTACCGGCGTGCGGTCGTGTATCACTACTGCGTGGTGCACGTTAAAGAACCCAGGCTACCTGTTGTATCGCACTGGCTAAATTGCTTATCTACAGCTGAGAGACAAGTCGCCCGTTGAGGCAGACTATGTTCAGGCTGTGTAAACATACCCACACCCCACTTAATGCACCAGATCAATTTTAGTTCCTTCGCTGCAAAGGTGGTGTTACGAGCGAGTACCGCGGCTCCTGCGCAATGACCGCGTCTCTTGCAAGCGCACTGACCCGAGGCCTCGTTGTAGTAGACGTTGATCCTTTCCAGCTGGAGGTCCGGAGTCTCCATGGTAGCTGCCCGTCGGGTCAATGCCGTGCTCGTCAGAGATCACCTCCCAGAACTGAAAAGTAAGAGAGATCAAGACCAGAAGAAGAAATCCTTGCAATCTGTCAGAACGGCACGAGCATTTATTTCGCTTCATGCAAACGTCGATTAAAGAGAAAAAAAAATGAAGCCTCCTTGCAGCCCGAATTTTACTGAACGAGAGGCACACGTGTTCGGAAAGTTCGGTCCGCAGTTTTACGAAAAGCACTAAAATACTTCGTTTATTCCATTTACCGCGTCCGCAAAGCAGCAAAAAGCAAAAGACGTTGAATGTCCAGACAGCGAAAGGTGGACTGGTCTGCTTTTGAGGAAAGGGGCGACACTATAGTTCACGCTGTAGGTGAGAACTCGAGTCACTGCAGTACGATCGACTGCCAAACTGGGGTCTTTAACAACGCAGTAGGGATTACGCGACCGCACGCCGGTCATGTAATCGTATTTTGAATGCTCGAAGCCGTTTGCGATTATATAGGGGGTATTCACTGGACGCCATATTTGAGTGCGCTGTTCAGAGCGCATGCTCAGAACGAGCTCACATTAATAGGCTGCTGAGACAGCCTACAGGCAAACTTCATGGTGTGGAATGCACGTTGCAAAATAACCGGAAGTCTGCTTCACCAATTTTACAAGTTGCTGCTCAAAGCAAGAGTGCTCGCGGACTTGCGGAAACAGGAAGCACACGATCGCGCTAAATGAAAAGCAAGGTCAAAGTAGCCCGAAACCCGTCTTCTCGCTTTGCTGTTCTCAGTGGCGTAACTAGATATGACGGCGCCCATGGCAAATGAAATTTCGCGCCCTTCGCGTAGCCCCGCTGCCGTTTTTTTCCATAGGGCACATGTTGGGTGGACTCGGCTCGGCGCCCCTCCCAAGTGGCGCCCGGGGCACTTGTACCCCCCTGCCCCTGCCCCCCCCCCCTAGTTACGCCACTGGCTGTTCTTGTGGATGACCGGATACAGCGCAGCAGCGAGTTCATGCGGCGTGCCTTCTCGAGGAGCAACTTTTCGGCCCCACGAACGGGAACGCTCAACATGGAACCAGCCCGGGCTGACAGCGCGCCGAGTCATCACCGGGCACGGTTCAAAGACCAGCCTTCGCGACGTCGTAGTCTCGCAAACATTAGAGCCACTGTATCTCGAACAAACATCGGTGGCGAGGTGGAATCCTCTTCGCAACAGCGATCCTCAAATGAACGTCTCGCGACACGGGAACAATCCACCTGACAACGGTGGCATTGCTGAGGAACGGCGGCAGGGCCGCGTGGCCTCGTCACGGGCTTGACGGCCGAAGAATAACCGGAGAAACCAAACCGTTATTTGCGATGACACGCTGGCAGTATCATCGCCGTCCAAACAGCGTCGCTCGATCCCAAATGCCGAGTCTGTCATCCCGTCTCCCAAGGCGCGATGGAAGTTGTATGTTCACCATTATGTTGCTCCGCAATGCAAGAATAGAACGTCTCTGCAGGAAAGCAATTTGGTGCAATAAACCGCTCATTTCGAACTTGCCGCTCTCACTTTGCCGCGAGATTACCTAGTGCGGCCGAACTTGCTGCGATCAAGTCGGCGTGAGGCGAGGGCTTCCATTGTTTGCGGAGGGGAAGGGCGGGGGACGTCCTGGCGGCCCGACTGACTGGTGAAGAGCGCCGAATTCCATCTTGGGACAGCCAACGGCCAGCTGGACGGGAAAAGGCCGCGCCAAACAGGTTCCTTCGCCCAGGCCCGAGGACCACACTCGCAGAGCGGGCCACGCGCAAGAACGCGCTCCCTCCCCAGTCGGGGCCTGCGCTCCATCTTCGGAGAAGGCAAATTACTGCAACTGCCGTCGACACGCAGGACCGCGGGTGTCGGCAGGAAGGAACTACGAAGCACCATAATAAATTAATGGAGTGAGTCGGCGGACGTTCAAGTCGCCCGTACGTTGGCCAACTGTTGGAGGATGAAGCAAGGTTTGCGACCAATCCTTCGGTGATGTTTTCTCAGGAAGTTTGGGGGGAAAAAAGTACTGACTTGCGTGCTCGAAGGGAGAGAGAGAGAGAAAAGTACGCTAATGCGCTATTCTTATTTCCTTCTTTTGGTCGCATTGAGACGCGTAGGCAGGGTTTGTCGGTCATAACGCAAGTGATACCTTTTCTTCTCTCACTTTTGATCCGCAAGTGTATGTTTGTCACTTTACTTAAACACCTGCATGCTGCAGTGCCCAGATGGCGTTATTGCAACAACAACAAAAAAAAAGAAAAGGGGGCATTAAAAAAAACTCAACAAGAAAAAAAAGGGGGGTACAGAAGACTTCTGGCAACACGTCATCTTATGTGCCCCTTCCACTTCCATCTAATGAACTTTAGCTGGTTTGTCTGGTCCGCCCCGCTGAACATAAAGCATTTTAGTGCTAAGACGTGTCCAAATTATACATTAGCAAAGCAAGAATTACCTTACTAATCGTAAAAAAAATCTTTATTAACGAGGGAGCTAGGTGGCTCTCAGCCAGATCGGCTATGACGCGTCACTTTACGCTTGAGCGGATGTATGCACTTCATTTCTAGGGAACATGCCTTTCTCCACTGCGGATAATGCGGGTGGAGTGCTCCCACATATTATCGACTTCTCCCGACTAACTCCAACGCGGATGGGCCGGGATGGCGCATGATGCTATCCGTAATGTTCGATACACGACTGAGGCACACCCGCGCCCTCAGATGACCCCCTCAGTGACGAGAGAGCCTTTCTTCAACAAGGCTTGCGCATAGTTCGTGCTCACAGACATGGGCACAAATGACATCGCAGTGTCACACGGCAGACACCAGAGTCAACGTCCGACGACCGTGAATATTGAATAAATGAAAAATTGTACCGGAAAGTAAATATGCAATAAAGGGATCACAGATGTTTTCGCCCCACCGATGGAGTATAAGTATCCAATATTTCCAAGAAGAAAATAGCATCATTTTTGCTTCTTAGAAACCCAACGTCACAACTCACACCAAAAAAAAAAAACATATTTTTTTAAAGCTTGTCAGGTGGGAACCCAAGAGCCTAAGCTTACACGAAGACCACCAATCGAATGAAAAGTTCAAATAATGTGCTGCAACTTGGTAACTTGGCAACTAGTTACTCGACACATTCGCTGAAATGTTGATTCGGTACACCGATAATCTGATACTCCTGTTGACACACGTAATTTTACCGATTTTTTTTTCTGCGACGGCATGTATGCTTGCAACAGATTAGGGTGTGGAAAGAATGATACATACATACTCTGAACATATACAGTGCAGATTATGTCGCACATTCTTTCTCCACCTAAATACATGGGTACACACACCGTTTACACGTGACCGCGTAGAACAGAGAAGCCAGTCGTTGCCGTGGCAGCCCGTCCCTCACGCTGGACGTAACTATGTCAGATTTCGACATTTAACCAAATCGTAGTTATTTATAAACAAGAAAAAAAAACATTATTTTTTTTTTTTACTCTGCCCGCGATATACACCGCACATTCCGCTAATCCATGAAGCGCGACAGAACGAGTCAGATGGAGGCTTGCTTACCTTTCGCTCCAATCTGGTTCCCACACTGACCCGCCTGAATGTGAACGATTTCTCTCATCTTGTTTCCTCGAAGTTTGACGTCCTAGCGCAACAGTTCGTATTCCGTCGAATGGCGCCAGCGCCGCGCCTTCCAAACTTATATGCGCCGGTCTTCCGCAGTCCAGCGCAGTGGCGCTTTCGTCGCCGCTTCCAAACATGGCCGTCCGCTTTCGCCGGAGTGGTGGCCGTCGGAGCAGCAGGCGGCCACCGAAAAACCGGTCTCGAAACCTACACAACTTCCAAAGTCATCGCGCTCAGCACCCGAGATCCTTTTTTTTTCTTTTTTTTTTTTTCCTTTCACTGCTGTGTTTATACAAAAGGCAGGGATGAGATACCAATACACCGGTGTAAAACACAACAGCAAACATTTCTTTTAATTAAAACCATAGTATAATAATAATGTTATAATAATAATGTTTATTTCTCCATCAACTACAAATACATGATGGAAGGGGACTGAGGAAAAAGCTGCATTTGTGCAGCTTGACGAGTCCTGAGCCCTCCCCAATTGGCAACAGCGGCAGGTCACAAAAGAAATTCATCACTTTGTAAACAAACAAACAAAAAATAAAAAATACGCAGGTCAGTGAGTCAATGTACAACATTCCAATGTAGCAGATAAATTAGCTCTGCTAACAGACGGTTTACTAAAAATAAAAAAGTCAAATTCAAGGGTTCAAGACAGACAGACATATAAAAAATAACACAATTTTATATAATAAAAGAAAAAGAAAACAACAAATAACGTATCGATGTAACAAACGCAAAAGATCTAGCAACGCTTAAAAAAAGCTATTTTTTAATTTTTTTTTAGGTATCGACGTTATTTTAGAAGTAATTTTGGATGTTTTTTTACTCGGTTATTTAGAAGACTATTATGGACAAACAAACTAACAGACGTGCGGCATGCCAAACTTCGCCCAGAGTGGTATATTCGTATCATCCTGAGGAATGATTGATTGAAAATATCTTTATTTCAGAAAGAGATTGGGGAGGAAAGAAGATGTTTATCCCAATTCCAGGATTCCACTGGCCTCCAACTGGCTGCGGTGGCCCTCTCTACCATGCAGCCATGCAATTTATTTTTATTTTTATTTAGAACATATTGCAGGCCAAAGACTGGCCCAAGCAGGAGTGGAAAGAACAACAAGTAGAATACAAATAAGCACTTGTGAAACCAAAAATAAAACACATCGTTATACATATTCGAGGCATATATCAATAAATACAATACAAAAGAGTGACGTGCAAAATACTAACATGCAAGGTTTCTATACAGAAAAAGTAATCACATCTAAGAAAAATAACTATCAATGGCATCACAGAAATCGGCAGCCTCAAAAACGCTAGAAGGAAGAGAGTTCCATTCCGATATGGTGCGGGGAAAGAACGAAAATTTGAAACGATTAGTGCGTGCAAAGATTGGTGTTAATGAATATTGATTATGGTGCCTCGTAGGTCGTGTCATTAACGGGATGAGGTGATTATGTGTGCCAAGCCGTACATTGTTTTGTACCATACGAAATAAAAATTTTAGTCTGGAGAGCTTCCTACGCAACTCAAGTGTAGCTATGCCATTCGTTTTCATAAGGTGTGATGGAGAGTCTAATCTTTTAAATTTTCCATAGATGAATCTAACCGCGCGCCTTTGAACCATTTCCAGCTTCGAAATGTTCTTTTTTGTGAAGGGATCCCAGACAAGGCTGGCGTATTCAAGTTTCGATCGCACAAAAGTGTTATAAGCTAAAAGTCTGACACTAGGTGGTGTTTTCATTAGTTTGCGCCTAAGGAAACCAAGTTTACGGAATGCGGATGAGCAGGTGTTATCGATGTGTGAATCCCATGATAGAGTCTTAGAAATCGTCAGTCCAAGATACTTATACTCTGAAACTTCGCGCACAGGGGAGCTGCAGACATCGTAAATAAAATCAAGTGGAATTTTTTTGTTGGTAACCCGTAACAAAACAGTTTTTTCTGAATTTAATTTCATTTGCCATTCGGCACACCAATCTGCAATTTTTGAAAGTGAAGAGTTTAATGCATACTGGTCGGATGAGCTTGTTATATACTTGAACAGAACACAATCATCCGCAAAAAGTCTAATGCTTACACTTTCATCGATGACTGAAACAATATCATTAATGAATATTAGAAATAACAAGGGCCCCAGAACGCTGCCCTGGGGTACACCCGAAGATACACGCAACCCATTTGAAAATTCCCCACCGATATCAACGAACTGTTTACGCCCTTGTAGGTATGATTTAATCCATTTAACAAAAGGAATCGGAAGACCATATATTTTCTAATTTAAATACTAATTTTCCATGAGGGACCCTGTCAAAGGCTTTACTGAAATCCAAGAAAAGTACGTCTACCTGACCAGATTTATCGAGACTAGTGGCGAAGTCGTGGACCGTGGTTAAAAGCTGAGTTGTGGTGGAAAACCCCTTTCTGAAACCATGTTGGAAGGGAGATGAAATGTTGTGTTCCTCCAAAAAGGAAGAAATGAAGTTTGAAATAATATGCTCCATGAGTTTGCAACATGTACATGTGAGAGAAATGGGACGATAGTTTGTTAGCGATAATGGGTCTCCTTTCTTGAATACAGGGACGACACGTGCTAAGAGCCAGTCATTCGGAAGCATACTGGTGATAAACGAAGTTTGAAATATTATTGTCAAAAAACGTGCCAGTGACTCTGCGTACCGTCGAAGAAAAATATTTGGAATCTTATCAGGGCCTACGCCAGACTTCGTTTTTAGGGTTAACAGCATTGACAAAACACCTTGATAGGAAATAAAATCAGCATTCATGGGTGACAAAGAACCGCGACATTCATACTCGTCTTTTTCTCCGAAAACTGACTGAAAATAAGAGTTGAAATGCTGAGCAATATCTTTTTTATCTGAAACAAGACTGTCATTTATCATAATTTTTTCAACTGGATTATTCTTGTTGGCCAGGTATCTCCAAAATTTTTCAGGGTCATCCCTCAGAAAAACTGACAAATCATTTACAAAGTAGCATTCTCTAGCCTGTGCAACCCTGCTGGTTAACTCAGTCTGTAACTCACGTACCCTTTCGGGATTATATTTTCTTTTTCTCATTCTTTTTAGTCTACGTTTGAGATGAATGATGTTTCTATCAATCCATGGATTGGTTCGTTTTGGTGACCTTTGTTTATTAGGAATGAAGTTGTCTAAGCAAAAGGAGCACATAAGCTTAAATCTTTTCCAAAGAACCGATACATCGGAATCATTTATTTGGAAGTCAGCAATCGCCGAATCTAAATATTGAAGAACACTGTCATCATCAGCACGACTGAAATCTTTGACAGTCGTCACTGTGGGTCTTTTATTGGCTGGAAGCGCTACCAAAGAGCAGCAAAAGTATAGTAACTTGTGATCCGATACACCATCTTCAACACTAACATGGCAGTCAGAAAAGGCATTGGTTACGAAAATTAGGTCTAAAAGCGAACTACTTAAGCCCTGGACACGTGTAAACTCTGTTACAATCTGTGATAAATCACATGCAAACATTATGTCACAAATTATAGTAGCATTTTCAGTGGATGCATTTGAGAAACTCGTCCAATCAATATCTGGGAGATTAAAGTCGCCAGAGAGGATAACATTGTTATTTTGAAATCGTAGTAAATGATCATACAACCTTAGTAAAAAGTCAGTGGGTGAACTTGGGGGCCTATACACAGCACACAAAATGACACTGGAACCGCACACATTCACTCTAAGAAACAAACTTTCGTGATCATCTATCTGATCTAGTAAAACAGCGTCAATTGATGATTTGAGCACGATTGCAACGCCTCCCCCCGCGATGAACGATCTCTTCTAAATATTTTGTGCGATGACGGGATTACTTCGTTATCATTGATTTCACCGGTAAGCCAGGTTTCTGTGATTATCGTCACGTGAGGATCGTAGTTCAATAAAATGAGCTCAAGCTTATCTATTTTGTTCCTAATGCTACGAGCATTGAAATTTACAAACCGCAGTTGTTTGTTTACAGCTTGTGGAACTGTCCGTCAATCCTTAGAATGAGCTGGCGACGCAGAGGAAAGCAGTACGCGTTCATTTGCAGCCTCGTCCCAGATATACGAGTCATCATTAATTCGGAGCTTATCATGAACTAGAAGGACCCTCTTACCGTTAGCCTTATCGTGTTTGGCACTTTCCCACAACTTTTTTCTTTTTATGTTGCACGCTCTGTGAATAGTCATTCTGAATGAACACGTTAGACCCTTTTAACTTTTTTGCATTTTTGAGGACTGACTGTTTCTCAGTTACATCTTGAAAGTACATAATAACTGGTCTTTTGGTACCATTTCTTCCTAGCCTGTGTATTCTGGCAATTGAAGTACAAGGCACACCCAATTTGTCAGCAAATATGTCAGATATTATTTTACTCCTCAGTTGTTCTTCGTTCTCATTCGGACTTTCCGCGACGCCAAAAATGACTAGATTCGAGCGCCGAGAACGGTCCTCAAGCTCAGAAATTTTTATGCTTTGTTGGAGCACAGTACTTCGAAGAGAATTAACAATGGTTTCTAGCTGGTCTATCTGACTACACTTCTCTCTTAGCTCTTTTAGGATTCCATCCATCTCAGTGAATTTTGCGTGCATGTCATTTACTGTTCTGTCGGTTGCAGTTTGCTGGTTGCGAAACTCTGTTATGTCTCTCTGTATGGTCGCTTGACCATCAAGTAGGGTTTGAAGCATTTCCAGGCTAAGGGGGCCGGGATTAGACTCCACGTCACCGCACAGCAGTAACCAACAAACAAGAAAGCAATCATAGACACATCTCTTTAGACACCGCTGCTGGCAATGCTGGCAGGCAGGGTCATCGCCGCGCAGGATGGCCTACCAGTTCCGAGGAGAACCTGTCACCCGATAAAGAACGACGAAGCACCTGATGTAACATATTCTTCTTCCAGTTTCGGACGAGTTTCTAAAAGATAATTGGTTACGGCCTTCGCCAGATTGCTGGGCACCGCCAAACACGCAACCACAGGAAAAAAAAAAAAAAAAAACGCGGGAGATAGAGACAAACTTAAGAACACAGTAATCAGACAGACGAACCGCTGTTCTGTCTACGTTCGACATTATGTCACGTTCAACTCTGGCCCATTCTTTAACCTTCTGACAGCTTCAAAGTCGAATACCTAAATGTATTCTGCGTGTGGCCTCTTCGAAAATATCTACATGCACGTAAAAAGAAAAGAAAAAAAAAATCGGACATAAATTATTATACGCTTTTTTGTTTCTCCTCAGGGGACCATCAAATGATGTTTCAACTTCTTCCTTCGTAGCTTTAACCCTCCACTCAAAAGCGAAATGAGAAATCACGTGGTCCTGATGTGCTTGTGCACCGGAGACGATGACTCCAAGCGTTCACCGTGTTTTTCAAGCACGCCATGGAACTTATCATTCGCAAGCGATGATAAGTGCCGTCACGGCGCTCAGTGGCCACGAACGCGAATCCAAATATTCGCCGACGGATTGATTGTTGACGAGTGCATATGTCCGAGTTACTCAGGGCTCGTGTCCAATGCGTGAGCTGGGTTCGGCTGACGTGTTTGGAAACCGCGGATGCATCACAGTGAAAAGGCAGAGAGCTTCCGAAGGAAAGGAGGTAAGAAATGGTCCGCTATATTTTCAAATTGTCTTACCGTAAGGCAGGCTTTTGGATTTCTATCCTCGTGTTCTAATTAGTAAATTCCCAATCTAAAATCATTTATCCCAGCCCAAAATTAATTACATGGCGCCTTTAATGGGCTACGGAAACGAAATTTTAGCTCTTATTTCTTTCTTTAGCAGGAAACAACGATGTGTCAGCGCCTTAGAAACACCAGTTTTCCGCTTCTAAACGCAGGAAAACTAATTTTAAAACGAATAAAACAATTTCTCAATGCCACCTGGTATAACAATAATAATCCCTGGGAAGGAGGAACAAGGGGAACAAAGGACAAACACAAATCTCTAAATAGCTTATTCTCGTTATTCTTGTCCAGCTCGCGGCAGCTTTTGCATTATTTGCATTAACATCATAATCACCTGGTAGTTGGAGGTCGATGTAGAAAAGACGTTGAATGCCTCTCGCCCCAGCGCCACTCACGGAAGGGCAGTGCAAATGTATAGTCAACTCAGGCTTGAACGAAATAGCGAAGCTTGGCGAAGAAATCCACAGTGCTTCTGCAACGTACGTCGGCACGGAATGAAACGCGAACAAGGAGCGCATGGTTTTCGACCCACGCTGAGTCACCTAGAGACGCAACACCGAAGGTTTGGATGCACTGAGCAAGAGTCTAACACATCGAAGGAGGAGCCATCTTCTTGCAGCTCCCATCTGGTTCAGGTGGTGCAGCATCTAGCGAAAACCATGCACCCACTGTTCGCGTTTCATTCCGTGCCGACTGCTACATTCCAAACCCATCAAGAGCGCCATTCTTAGCAGACGATAGGTAGGAGCTTGATCTGAAAATGCGGGGGCCTTTGCCAAACACACCATACCACGTCGTGTCCGTCCGTCCCCGTGCTGTCCCCCCCCCCTGGGGATGCGCCTGTGAATAACGCGTTCAATTACCCAGTGAATACCTTATATACATAGCTTGAAGGTGCCGCCATTGCTGGGTGCTGACGGTTATTTGTACTTACTTGTTCCTTCGAGCAACTATTCCTGCGGCAAAACTAACACGGTGAACTGAACGCTCGTGACACATAAAATACCGACATGACCGCGAATGACATTAGGGCAAGCTCCTCGGATATTACTACTAGGCGAGATTGTCACGCGTTGACGCCACCAAGCGGCAATGCTCACAACTACAGTACCCTTGGCCGTGCAGAGGCCCTTGACGTTGTTAAAAATTGACATTTTAACTCCTCTTTTTTGTATATAACTTTCATCTTCCCTCTTTCTATCCTTTTTCCTCAACAACCAGGTAGCGACTTGCCCATTAATTGAGGCCCACACATTTCCTGGTTTCCCCCATTCCCGACACCTCACAATAAACAAACAGCAAACAAACAACTTGACGTCAAGAACGCGATACGCATTGCGCTTCTTGCTGGCCAGTTTTGAGGCGAGGGGTAGCTCGCCACCACGTCATTTCGTTTCCGTACCCCTTTAATGCATGGTCCGAAGATCTCTCGGTACTTCCTCATAGGACAATGCTTCCACTCTTTTAAATTGCTAACCACACCAGCAAACCTCGCTGAAATAGTATTCCAAATATTAGGTCAAATATTTTTTTCGCGATGTTATAGAATTGACAATTTCGGACCTCACCGCATTTTACAAACTGAAAATCTCTACTGGCAACAACGAAAAAGTGACGCCACCGGAAGGCAGGGGTTCACTCTTAGGACTGTAGAATTTATTCCCAACTGATTCCAACTTCCAAGCAGTCTGGCGGTGTCGAATGAATGCTTTGGAAGCTCGCTTCAGTTCCCGCACACCAGCACGGAACAAATGCTTGGCATAGTCTATTTTTTAGACTGCTTGCTCGACGGGCAAACCTGCCTGCCACTGACGTCACGTCCTTGAAAAGTGTGGGTATATTTGAATGTTGGCTTTTGCATAATTTTCAACTGCCCATCTAGATTTCAGGCTTCCAGAAACAATTCCAGTCAGATTTCCAGTTCCATGGTCCAGATAGCGAAAAGTTATATCGGGTTTTGGGGTAGGGCCGGTAGCTCGAAAAATCGCCGGAGTGGCCCTTTATTAAGAGTGCAAAAATTGTGTTCCAGAGACACGCATGGCTACACCCTTTCCGCACCCTTATTTTGAGTAAAGGCCCGTTCGTACACTTGCGACTTCTTGGGAACGTCTGCCTTAAAGACCTCTTCCGACGAAAGAACGCACTGCCACGCTGGCGCTATGAGGTTACCCTGTGGGACTCCATTTCGCTAGAACGAAGATTTTGCGGTATTTGCAATATCAGAAAAGAGAAGGATAATGCAGACACAGAAAGTGTTTCAAGGCTACCAGTTAGATGGCGGCAGTGTATTCCCTCGTCGTTTGTCTTTGCCTCCTCAAGGAACGGATGTCAGCACGGGCAGAGCAGGGCCGGCGCCTTACTGAACTTCAGGGCGGCTTTAGACGGGGGCGCTGATTGGAGGACAACGTTTTGCACTCACGCAGTGCATTGAGGTTGCCCGAAAGGAAGAAGGACCCTTGATGTGCTGTTTTCTGGACATCGCCAAGGCGTATGACAGTGTTCCACGCGCACTACTAAAGCATGCTTAGAGCAGCTGGAGCTGCCGAAGCGGTGTGTCACCCTCGTGCGTTGTCTCTACTCGGGAAATGCGGTACGAGCAGAACTGGGAGGGCAGAGTCGGATGAAGTTACAGTGACAACGGGCCTTCCGACAGGGATGCCCACTCTCCCCGCTTCTCTAATTGGCTGGGATGGAGGAACGGCTGCTTCAGTCAAAAATGATTTTTTTTTCTTACCCATTCACCTGGAAAATGGCGAGGAAGTGAATTGGGTGCTGGCAGGGCAGACCCTTGCCGACGACATCGTGCTGACAGCGGAGATTCTGGAATATCTGCAGCGGTTGCTACACATATGTGCCACAGAGACTGCCGCACGACAACTAAGGTTCAATGCAAACAAGTCGGCAGTCGTCCAGTTTTTGAGACCCGCACAGACGACGGTGTGTTCCCTCCGTTTGAGGGGTGACGCTGTGCCGGTCGAAGGCGCCTACAAGTACTTGGGAGTCATCCTTTCCAATGCACCAGACTACTTTCAGGAATACCATGCACACCTTCGACAGTCAGCCGTGCGTGGAGGCAACATCCTCCGGAGACGCAGCCTGTGGAGTTGAAACAGGTATACAGGGCCACCCGGGAGCTGTGGAAGGCAGTGATGGTGCCAGGGCTAACATTCGCTAACGCTGTTGTTTGCGTCCCTGGCGATGTGCGCCACATCCTGGAGAGGCGACAGAGATAGGTTGGTCGCCAAACCCTGGGCCGCCACGGCAATGTCGCCAACGAAGCCGTCCAAGGAGACTTGGGATGGTCGAGCTTCAAGGCAAGAGAGGCAGCGAGTAAAATAAGCTATTATAGAAGACTGCGGCACATGAACCGGTGCCGCTGGGCTAGGAAACTATTCGTATATACACACCTAACTGGAGTGCAGACCAGGTGGCAGAGGCGGCTTTACCAACTCGAGAAAAAGCATGGTTTCTTTGCCGAGCCTGTGGAGGCACCAACGAAAGAAAAGTGGGAGGCTGAGGTCCGGAGGAGAGTGCGCGAGAGCGAGACAGTATTTGGCGAGACCCTCCAGTGGGTTGAAGCAGCCCAAGAAAAGACAACTCTGCTGGTCTACAGAGAAAACAAAATTCAAGTTTCCAATGAAACTCAACTATCCGACAACAGTTTACTTACACGTCTTATGCTGGAGTCACGAGGAGGGACCCTGCAGACATTGACTTACATGAAAATATTCGATCCCAAAGTTACTTCTACCATCTGTCGGGCGTGCGAGAAAGACGCAGAGACGGTAGAGCTAAAGCCCCTTCATGTTTCAAAAGTAGCGCAAGGTTCGTCGATGCACGAGGCACGTGCAATGTGCAGCCCTTGGGAAGATCATGGCCAACGTTGATCATGACGGCACAGCGCAGCACTGAGCTAGATTTCCAGACGCCATTAATTTACCAGAAGAGGCGCGCGGCACGCGCCTCGAGCATTTCTAAATAATGAATGGCGCCACTTTTCCCAGGATAGAGGGGCACCTGGTGCTCTTCTGCTAGCGCCTGCTGCCACCTCCGACGGATGATTGCCGGCCTCACCCCGAATGGACGCTCGCGGACGCCCCGGGGTGCAAGCATACGCCAGGCTAGGGCAGCGTGGACTCTGGAGGCGCCAGAGGCAACTGCCATATTACCAGTGTGGGAGTTTCGTCAACGGAAACACGGGACAACGGATCGCGCGTGCAGTGTGTGGGGTGGGGACAACAAAGGCGCGACTGGAGCACTGGCGGCGCGTGATTCAGGACATGTGATATTCCTCATTAATATTTGTTTATTCTTGGGTAAAACGCGTTTTTTTTTTCGAGCTCGCCTCGCACAATCATTATCATCGTAAGAGTCCTACAATAGGGTGTTGCAGGTAATACTCCACATTTTTGGAGGGTGTAAAAGGGTGTCATAAGGGCGCTTTGGTGAAGTGAGGCGAAGATCGAGCCCCAAAACGTCGATTATATTGGGCCCTTCTTTATTTCCGTTTCAATCAGCGAAAAAGAAAAGGAGAAAAAAAAAAGATGACTTGGTTTCGAAGAAAAACAGCAAATATTTTGTTCCTGGCGAACTGAAGTCATATTGTTGAGCATTGCAAATATACGCGTATATGTGATGTTGAGAGAACGTTCTCTCAATACAGATATGTCCAAAAGCCAGACACGACCATAGGATTGATACAGAGATGCTGCGCATGCGAAGATTATGTAAGCAAATACGATTATGCAAAATTGAAAAGCCGAAGTGAGCTTTTGTATACTATGTTCTAATGCTATATTGTGTACTCTAATGACTTGATTGTAATATTGATATTGAAACAGACCAATGCACTTCATTGCTAATTATACTTACATTTGTTTCTAAATATAACCGGAAAAACCCGAATTCCAGAATAATATCTTGGAAAACCAGATTTCTCTCCGATTACCAGCTTGCAACAAAGTGCCCGATTTTTACACCCCGATTTTTGAAGATATAAAACTCGAAAACGAGGGACCCTAGATATATTATGCTTTGCGCCAATTATTGACAAGTACAAAGCTACCTTTGTCATAGCGGAAACGGTCCTCTGCGAATGAGTGTCCATGAGCCGCTGTAAAACAAACCGGAAAAATCGGCGCCTGCGCATATATAGTCGGTTACAAGTCAAGAAGGTAGGAGAAGCTCCTCCCATAATCGTGATGCGACCCGTTTGAAATCCATCCGCAGTCGAAAGAATAGTTCCCTGGAAACACCCCTTGTTCCGCTTCAATGAATAGATAATGGCTACAGAGTGATGCCAACTTGTCTCCAACCCCCCCCCCCCCTCCCCTTTTTAAGAAAGCGACCTTTGTATTCATCGGAGAGGAAACAGAGCCCCTGAAAGTGGCCTTTGTATCCATTGGAAGGGGAAGCTAATCTCGAAGTCGTTTTTGTTTCCATCGGAAACAAAAACGACTTCTAATCTCCCTCTCGTGGCTTCCACAACGCTAAGTCAAGGTCGAAAGATAAAGCAAATATTCAAAGCGAGGCAAAACTCTCTCCTGCGCTGGCCACGACGTCACGGAAACGATGGGACGCTATTGGGTGGGGAGGTGGCGGAGGGATATATGATTCCCTTTGAGGGGCATTTACCGCTACCTTCTTGACTTTTTTTATAGAAAGCTCAAACTTTCGCCGAATCTGCACTGAGCAGGGCAGTTTTATCTTGTGAAATTTCAAGGCGTTGTTTTCTTCGTATAAAAGAAAAACTCGAGCAACAAACTTGCCAAAGTCCACGCGGGCACGTTTGCAGACGATCGACGCTATTAACTTGTGGCGACATCTCCCGACACGCGCAGCGATCCGACAACAGAGTGCGTCGTCTGCTCGCTATATATTCGATCGTCTGCGAACGCGATCGACGTGGACATTGGCAAGTTTGTTTCTCTCATTTTTCAGAGGAAGAGAATACGCCTTGAAATTTCACACGGTAAGACTGACCGGCTCAGCGCACATTCGACAAAAGTTTGAGCTTTCTATGCAGGCGCCGATTTCTCCGGCTAGTTTTACAGCGTCGGATCCACTTGTGCCACCCTATAAATAAGGTGTCCCAAGTCACCAGGCTCGATCTAAAATGCACCGTAAAAATCGACGCCTGCACGTAGCAATCTAAACTTTTCGACAAAGGTGTGTTTCACAGGTCGGTTCTTTCTTGTAAAATTACAAAACGTAGCTCTCTTTCTGTAACAAATAGGGCCAAAAACACTTGCCAGGGTCAACGGCGGGCGGCGACGCAGACGACCAAGTCTAGTGGCGGGGCGCGCTTGGCTCTCGTGTGGATAGATGGCGCTACCTCCTTATCGAGACTGCTCGCGACCACCGTGGTTTATTAAAATGAACACAGTAATCGTTTTGTAATGTGCCTCTGGTTAAAAAATGAATGCAAACACTAAAAGCAAAACTTAAAAGTAAAAGAAAACGCACTTGCGTCCTTACTGTGTAGCGCCGTCGTTACGACGGCGCTTTTGCTGCCAACGGATTTCGTCTGCGTGTCGTCTGCTTTCTTTCGCTGGTCGGCTACACCTTCCGACGCTGCTCCCGACGCCATCTATCAATCCGCGCGCCAAACGCGTCCCGCTCCGCTTGGTCGTCTGCGTCGCCTCCCGCCGTTGACCCTGGCAAGTTTTTTGGCCCTATGTTTTACAGAAAGGGAGCTACGCTTCGTAATTTTACAAGAGAAAAACCTACCTGTCAAATACACTTTTGACGAAAAGTTTAGATTGCTACGTATGGGCGTCGATTTTTACGGTCCATTTTAGATCGAGCCTGGTGACTTGGGACACCTTATATATACTAGGCGGAGCAGTCCACAGTCATGATTCCCCTCTCGTGCGTGATTAATTGCGTCTGTATTTGCCTTTTCTGTGCATATGAGAACTGCGCATATAGCGCTTGTTGCTTGCAGACTTGCTGATCGTAAAAATATCCCTAGGAGGCTGCTAAGATCGCCAGGATATTACTTTAGGGTCTTCACCAGCATCCTAAGGGTATTACTGTAAAACCCTTAGGGTGTTAGCTTTGGGACAAGCTGACTTACTCCCTGAAGGGTGTAAATTTGTTTTCGTGTGGATATCGGAGGAGACTACGGAGACCAGCTTACGCAAAGCATTATTCTTGCCCACTGCGCATGAACACGCGGAATGCTCGTATAATTGGCTGTATTAAACTACTGGTATAATGGTTATTACCGGGCAGTTTCCAGCTGTCGGGAAAACGGAGATCATAACGGGTAAGTATGCAAACTTTTCTTATAAGAATTGTACGGCACAGAAAGCCTCCGTTTATTGATGTCCAGTACCCCCTTAACAAGCACAGATTTTCTTCGGGTCATTTTAGTTCCGAACGCTGCAGTGGTGGTTTCTCGGAGAGGCACATCACTCCGATTTGAAAAGAATCAGCTCGAAACATTGATGCTTATCTTCGAGGACAAGCAGAAATGTCGAGGCTGGATTCACGGGTAGCCAACCCTATAATTATCGACCCATGGATGCAACGCCACACAAAAACGTTCCTTGGTGCTTTTCCTCGGCTTTCTTTATATATATATATATATATTTTTATTTTTTAATCGCATGATAAGTATCTTTTGTTTTTGTAATAATGTATAATCTGTATGATATAACAATAGTTATGTCATAACGCCTTCATGTAGCATATATGTGCGTGTAGTTTAGAAAGAACCGTAGGCGATGAATACTTTTGTGCCGTATAACACGATCGGTGTAGCCCAGGTGCAAAGAAGGTCGCGAGATATAACCAAAGTGGTTTGGGTAGTCGCAAAATAAATTTATTCGGGCAAAGTGATTATACTCGCTGATAACTTCAGAACGGCGAGGTTTTCCATTAAAAATTTGGCCTAAGAAAACCAGTTAGGTGAAACAGCTCTAAATCGCGAACCCCTGCCTCAGCTCTCAACCGAGAGCCAGCAGTATGTCGAAATAAATCAAATAAACTAGACACAGACGAACGAAGGAAATGTACAGCAAGGCACTCTCTTGAGCAACAAGGCTCCTGCCCGTGCCTTCATTCGTGATCCGCGTATAGTTTGTGCTTTTTAACTGATTGATCTATCGAAGTATTTCGTTAGTCCTGCCCCAAGGTGAGCTTTTGGATTGAAACTCTATATATCGGAAGCTCGCATGAGCTTAGGATACTTAGCACTCAACTGCCACGCGGAGGCCTCTTGGAGGTTCCCTTTCAGGTTCCTCCTATCATTTTTGGCTTTGTTCCTATGTAAGTGAGGGCGCAGATACAGAAGCCCGAATTACTAGCCATAGTCGCCAATTACTTCCTTAAACCGAACATAGCTTCACCCGTCTAGCACATATCAATCACACAGAAAAGGTTCGCCACTCGAATATGGACCATCCACGTCCAGAGAACGCAACTTTGCGCACCAAGTCACGTCGTGTCTCCACAAAATTTCCAATAAAACAGATGAATCACGCAAACACAAAATCTGTCATAAGCAAAAAAAAAAAAAAAAATCGGGAGGGGACTAGAAACACGGCGCCAGCAGTCAAACGGGCACACGCGCAGACCTCCTGCAGAACTGGAGCCAGTCTCGTCGAAGCCCAGCGGGGGGCCCGGCTATCCAACAACAGGCCACAGTCATCGGCGCAGCCGCCGTGACAGAGCAGCCTTGGCTTCAGAGCGTGCCTGAGCGAGAGACCCAAATTGGGGCCGCACTGGTGGGCTGCCGAGGCGCCTCCGCCTGAAGCAGCGCACGGCAACGGGCGAAGTGGCTCAGAGCAGCCTGGACGGCCCACCGCTCGGCCACCCACCAGCAACAGCGCGGCTGCCGCCGCCCAGCGGCTCGTGGCTGCGGCGCTGATGGGAGGAACCTTCGGTTACCCTCTCTGTTGCATGCGTCGCCCACAACGTAGGCCAAGCCGCGGTAAAGTGCCGAAAGAATGAACCACGCAGGGCGCATCCGACAGCAGCGCAAGCAGTGACAACTGCCACCTCCGGGTAGCGACGTTTCGGACGTTGACCACTAATGTACTTCTTATGTTTTGGTTGGCCTCGAGATCGACCTAGAGGTGGCATAGTGTCGGTGGAAAAACAATTATAGCGGAAAATGGTGCGGTACCGTCCGGTACTTCAGTGGAGATCGAATTGTGCTACCAGTGTACGACCTAAATTTAAATAATCGCTCCTGGGGATGCGTCGTCTGCTCTAGGCAGACGTTGGGAAGCTTGGATCACCACGACGGATGCCTGTCTCCAAGTAATCTGCTCTATTTATGTTTAAAAAAAATTAAAAATATGATATATATATATATATATATATATTTTTTAATTTTTTATTTATTTTTTAATTTATGTATCGGTTTATTAGCGTGGGAGTTCTCAAAACATTGAATTCCGACCCGGATAACATAATAATAGTACTGTGGGCTGTGAAATTGCAGGTTCGATGGATTTTTTTAAACTTTTAGCTTTTGCAGTAATATAAATATTTAACATGAAGAGAAGTCAGTGTTGTATCGAAAATTGCCGTGCTATTAAGTTCCTCTGCAGTCAATGTTTCCCTTTACTGTGCCACGGTGTGGGTAAGTTTTTGGAGTCGGAACAATTCTATTACGTTGTGATGAGGAGAGAGTGCCTCCTCTAGTTATGATCCGCAAACTGCACATTGGCAGCACAACTGAAACAAGTGAAACAGACTGTTCTGATATATCTGCCGCGAGTGTAATGAACAAGTATAACCGAGTAACGCAGTAACGTTGGCGTTATTAAATTGTCTTCTCTGTAGTGTGGGTTCACCCGCTTCAATCTTCTTGGTGAGTGCCGCGGATGTCAATAGGCTAATATTATAAGTTTCTGGCTAAATAATCTTCTATTCAAACACAGTAGACTCTGCAACTCCAGCAAACAACCCGCACCACGATACAGACAGCATCGGCCGCAGCGACACTCTTTTACTGAAGAAGGCTATAGCGACCTTCACGAGACTTTCCGATCACCCTCCGCCCTCACCTAACGCATATCGGGACTGGGCAGTTCATCGATTAATCTTTAGATTATTCCAGTAATGCTCTGATTGCGATTTTTTTTTTTTGCCGTTTAATCGGAATTTTGTGCTGGAGAAAGTCAGCAAAAAGTAAAAGATGTCTGTTCTAATATTTTTGACGTCTTTGTCTTTTATGACACCGGCTTGCACGGTAAACCACTTCAACGTGCTTGTGATTGTCACCGAGGGTGATTATACTGTTCAAATAATAACTTAAAAATTACTTCACATTAAAAAACTTCCCGTGTTCATATTTAGGCCTCACAACGAGAAGTTTAAAATTGGAATGCAATGTGCCATTTATGACATAGTAAAAATAGTAAAAAATGTGTAGTCTTAACTTCTGTCATGCAATATGACCGGCGAAAAATCAACAAACAGATTTATCGGTTGGTTTGTCTATTAAAGGGTAGCGATCAGTCGGGTTAATTTTCTAATCAAACCACAGCACCAATGAGCATTCAATGTTTTATGAAAGCTATTGCTCGTACGAGAAAACAGAAATACGTGGGACAAGCGGTTGTATACGAACCAACACACTAATAATATGGAAGCTTCCGACTTAATAATAATCGCTTTGCTTTATTTTCACGCATGTGAAACGACCAGACTTGTGCCTATCTCGAATACTCTACTCAAGATACTGTATCTTAAATACTTTTTGGAGTATCTTGGTATCTTGCAAATACCTTTGATAGAGAGTATTTAATACTCTATTTTAATTACAATTCCGAGTATCTTGTACTCATTATCTTAAATACATTTTTGGGGGTATGGGCCGTTCGTCGAAAGACAATTCGTAATAGGGCAACTCGTCGCAGGGCCGTTCGTCGCACAGGGCTATTCGTCTTAGGGCAATTCGTCACTAGGACAACTTGTCGAAAAACAGTGTTTTGAAATAGCGCTTTGTCTATACGGAACGAAAAGCATCGCCGAAGGTATTATAACCCTACGCTATTCTTAGCATTTACCTATTTTTAAGTGTTCGGTAGCTTTGTTATTCAGCTTGTGTGCAGTATCCTGTTTAAAAAGATAAGTCTTTTGTTTGGTTCTAAGTCGATAAACATCTTAGTTAACCTTGGAAGCACAATGTATAATGTTTTGAGGATTACTTTGTTATCCACCTTCGAGTTCACAGTCTTATCTGGTTCCCCTACTGACAAAGCTTTCCATTCAGCTTAGCTAACAGGGTTTCGAAGAAGGATCTGGAAATGCGGCGCTTTGTCTATATGGAACGAAAAGCGTCGCCGAAGGTATTATAACCCGACGCTATTCTTAGCATTGACCTATTTATAAGTGTTCGGTAGCTTTGTTATTCAGCTTGTGTGTAGTATCCTGTTTAGAAAGATCAGTCTCCTGTTTTGTTCTAAGTTTATAAACATTTTAGTCAACCTTGGAAGCACAATGTATAATGCTTTGAGGATTACTTTGTTATCCACCTTCGAGTTTACAGTCTTTCTCTCGTCTCTCTGGTACTGACAAAGGTTTTCATTCAGCTTAGCTTACAGGGTTTCGAAGAAGGATCTGGAAATGCGGCTTCCAATGACTCATTCATGAATCGGCGGACTGCTATAAAACGTTTGGTTTCCCGTCAATCTTTGCAGTCGCCATGGAAATCATCCAGACGGAGAGAGGTGGGGAGATGCTACTTTTTCAGGGATTTTCATACACCGCCAACCGAAGAACTGAAGCCAGTGTATACTGGATATGCCGGAAAAGGGAGAGCTGTAAAGCAAAAATAACAACCGATTTTTCTAAACTTCAAATTTTGAAAGCGACGAACGACCACAGCCACGCTCCAGAACCGACTGAAATCAACTGTCTGAAGGTTCGATCGAAAATGAAGACAAGTGCAGGTGAGGACGCATAAGATTTACTTTGTTTTTCGTGATAGTTGTGATGATAAACTGCATTTGATAACATATGTAATTTATTTTCAGTGGAAGGACGTGACCAAGCTCAGCATATTCTCTTGGACGCGGCTGCAAATATCACCGACAGCACTGCCTCACAACTGCCCTCTACGTCAACTCTACGTCGAACCATTCGAAGACAGAGGCAACGGGCAACATTTAATTATGCCCTCCCACCCTGCCGAGAGGACATCAAGCTCCCAAGAGAGTACACGGTGCGTACATGAAACATTACGCGGTTGATTTGCATGCCATATAACATTACCATCATGTGGTTTATTTACATGCCATATTTGCTTGTAGGTGAACTGCAAGGAGGAGCCATTTCTCTTGCATGACAGTGGCGAGGGCGACGTCAACCGGCTCATCCTATTTGCAACCCAACGCAACCTGGAGTGTTTGGGAGGTGCAAGCGCCTGGTTTTGTGATGGCACGTTCAAGGTGGTGCCCTCCTGTTTTATCAACTCTACACCATACATGCGCTGAAGAACGGGATCACCGTGCCCATGGTGTACGGTTTACTTCCCAACAAAGCTGAGTCAACATACCGCAGGTAAGTTCCAATTATAATATTGTCCTATTAGGTGTTATCTCAAGGTATTGCAAATGGCTGTGCAAACTCTACTACCTTTTCATGTTACCAGGTTCTTCACAGCCGTCATTGACAACATTGGACCCTGCGCGGCACGGACCCTGCACACGGACTTCGAAATGGCCGCTATCAACGCCGCTCGTGACACTATCTCAGAGGTCCGAATTCAAGGATGCTTTTTCCATCTTGCGCAGTCCGTTTATCGGAAGCTTTGCGCCTTGGGTTTTCAAGCGCGTTACGCCACGGACGAGACATTTGCAGTAAAGGTCAGTCTCTTTTGGCCTGTAGAGTGTTGTTTCCTTTTCTGTATATATTGCTTATCAGTTTGTGTAGAGCTTCAAAACATTTTCCCTTTATTCCAGATGAAAATGCTCCCGGCTTTGGCATTTCTGCCTGCTGGGAACATTCCTGAAGCTTTTCAGGACATCATGGAAGCATTTCCCCCTGAGGCGATTCAAGTAGCAGACTACTTTGAGGATGTTTACATCGGCCGACCGCGACGAAACGGGATCTGCTCCGCCCAGTTCCCTCCAAAAATGTGGTCCGTGCATGAGGCGACGATGGGTGGAATGCCGCGGACCAACAACAGTGTGGAGGCATGGCACTACGGGCTACAGGTAATTTCTTTTATTGCCTTATTCATGCCGCACGCGCAGTCGACAGTCTGTATGACTAAAGAGACCGTCCTTTAGACAAACATGCAGCAACTAGCCCAACAAGTTTTATTGGACAGTTTGTATCTCGTGTTTATTTATAAAGCCCTCGATATCATTTTTTGCAGAGCAACGTAAGTTGTGCTTCACCTAATCTCTGGGCGTTCCTGGAGTCACTCAAAAAGGAGCAAGCTATGACGGAGTTGAAGCTCAGCCAAGCTGCAAGCGGGGTCGTTTCCACAAGGGTGTCGCGGAAGCGGGCCGGACACGAAAGGCGACTTCGGGCCATCCTTCATCGCTATGACGGGACCAACAACTTGGATGTCGTCGAAGCATGTGCCAGAAGTATCTCTTTGTGAACACTGGTAAAGTGCTATCATTAATAAAACACTTGTATTTACGCACCTGAATGAGTAATCCCTTCTTATTAGTCACTAGGAGTGGTGCCAAGGTTGTGGTGGTCACGACATTATTACGAAGTGCCTATAAAAATTAGTACAAACTAATTTCATGGGTGCGGGAAAAAATAAGTAAATAAAGGAAGAGGGTCACTAGTAATTGCACTCACCTAAGAGAACTATGCTCAATAAGCAACAAAACCCATAAAAATCATCAGAAAGAAATTTTTCACGAATTGTCATAGTGACAAACCGCCCTATGACGAATTGCCCTATGTGACGAATAGCCCTGCTACCAGTTGTCGTGAAAATATCGCTTTTTTGCCGACTGTGACTCATATTTCAGCCCAAAGTTCGTACAATGAAGGTTCAAATTCAAAGTTCGTACAATGAAGGTTCTCCCCACGCCTTCCCAAAGGCGTGGGAAGAACCTTCCCAAAATCCTCAAATAAAAGGTGTGGTTTTGCGGAAGTAAAGATGCCACCCTCAGGCGCAAGCAGACTGGGAAACGACCTACGAGAACAATGCAGACTTGAGTGTCAAGAAAATAACAAATAGAAAAAAAAATGGGAAGTGGACTCACACAAAAAAGTAGACATTTTGTTTTGCTTTTTGTATATTTGACGCCGCTAAAGCAAAACGTCGAGTTTTTTTTTTAATTTTCTTTGTGTTATTAGTTTGTCACTTATTGCTCTCGCGAACACTGTCTGTAAGCGAACATTGATAAGCAGAGAACAGTACAGGAAACGAACTAGGAGCTGGATTACCGCTCAAAATGCCAACAAAGTGTCCCGCAACGTTGAGTGCTTTTTCGAACGCAACCTACTTGAAGAAGGTGCGACCACTGCCATGGCTATTATGTGGGTTCTCTTTGTTATCCATTCACTCATATCCGTGTCCCAAGTTCGTTTATAGTGAACTTCCTGTATAGGGAATATGGATTAGGGTGCGCCGCAGGATGTGATATTCAGCGATGACACTATTGGCGAAGCGCTCTGACCCGTTTGTCACCCCCACACCTCAGTGTTTACCCAACACAAGGCCTGGGCACTGTGGATGCTGCATTGTTCATGCGGGCCGGAGTGGTAACAAAAGAGCCCCTCCTCCCCTTCACCGAAGAACACGAACTCCAGCCGAGCGCTGATGCCATTGTATTTGTAGTCCCCATCCATCTAGTTCTAAAGTTAACCGCTTGGGGCGCCACGATCTGATCTCCTCCCCAATAGCTAAAGCGACCTCTTTCGTGTTGTCGCAGAAATGTTTTGTAACATCTATCAGTGATACTATTGCCACGCGCGTTGCCCAGCGAGTGCGCGGCCGAACGGTTACCGCGGTTGGCTCTCGCGCGGAGGCACCGGGTTCGATACCAGAAAGGGGACTTCCTTTTATTTATTCCTTCATTTTGACATTCTGATAAGTTGGAGAATTTTGTCGCCTGATCGAGTTACGAATGTTCTACGAGCCGAACTTTCTACGCCGAATGTTCCAGAAACCCACGCGGGTAAAAAGGTGCTCCGAGTGTCGGTCCGGAGTCAGTCTCGCCTCAGCGGTCGATCCTGCTGTTTCGCCGACATCGACGCTAGCCTTTCTCTATTTTGTTTGGGGAACAAGTTCGCCCCATTAAAGGTTTAGTTTCTTCAGTTATTCGCCTCCTTATCATTTATCATTCGTGATAAAATAGCCCCACGATACTTTTTTTTCCCGTTTTGTGTTGTTGCGTGCTAATAAACCATTCTGGTAACCCAGATTTGCATAGCTGCATAATTGTCGTTGTCAATGACGTCGATACAAATTAAGTAATGCGGAAGTATCTTCAAAAGTAACTGAAATACATTTCTAAGTATTTGTACTCTACTCAAGATACTTTACAGTGAAAGTAACTTGAGTAGTATTTTAAATACTTTATGAAGCAGGTATTTAGTAACTTAACTTAAATACTTTTATCGAGTATTTTGTCCAACACTGGAAACGACACAACACTACCTTTACTAAGAAGAAACGACAATTAAAACATCAAACATTTAATACGGAGGGTCAAGCTCAGCCAGAAACGGGCTTGTGTCGTCGATGTCCACACTTCTGAACGTGCGCCCGTAGCAGACGACGCACGGCGGTATCCCCGCTTTCGCAAGTTTCCAATTTCGCCGCACGGTGGCAACACGGTTCGATCTCGAGGCGAATACTAATTACTGGTCAATAAAAAAAATAAAAAAGAACGCATTCGTTCAGACAAATGCGATCCTCGTTCTTCAGAACGATAATTATCACAATTGTCAGAATTATATTTAGATAAACGTAAGAAAGACTGCGAGGGGGAAAAGGGCGCGCACGAGAAAAGAGAAAAACATTGGTGGAAAGGAGGTCGCTCCTCTCCACTTCAGCTTTAATTTCCGCCCTTTTCCTCCTCGCACTGTCATTCTTATGTTGTATCTGACTAACGCGGGACCACCTTCATTGTATTAATAAAGGAGCCGTTAGAAAATACGGTTCATTGTTCAGAAAGTTTAAAACCGAATAAACAAACGGAAAAAGTTCCCAATTTGCAAATTACTACTAATGATAGTAATTCTCCAATTAAGATTTTCTCAGCACATGCCCAAGAGGGATATCATAATAGTCCAAGTGTAACAGTACTGCAGAGTGTTACGCTTGTCTAAAAAGGAAATCAAACGAAAGCCTGCATGTCCAAGACTGATCAGGACAAGGTGGTGCAACTGACATTAGAGGACAGAGTATCGCAATGGTCTCCCATTTTCGAGCCAAGGCCCACGTCGCCGTGGTGGTGGTACTGAGATCTATGTGACAGACAGTTACTCCAACTGAGAGTTGGCTCTAAAGCGCCGTTCACATATATGCGACCCAGTACGACCGAGAGACACCAGACCGGTTTTGAAATGGTGATTCCAATGCCATCACCATTTCACAAAGGAACAGTCTTTGAGAAAAGAATACAACACAATAAGAAGCCTGTCTGGCTGAGTTATTCCTTGAGACAGGAAGTCTCCCCTCAACAATCCCTCCATATTATGTCCCTAATCTCTCACCTTTGTATGAATATATACTTTTTGAAGTTTTAGAAACTTTATAACGTTATAGTTGTCCAACCACATTAAAGTGTATATTTGCATGGCATTCCAAAAACTATGGGCTTAAGAGTTCACTAAAGTGGGCTCCTTTAAAGGCGCACTGAAGTCGATTCTGAGATTGTTCTTTTGTGGTGACAACTCAACTTAGACGCTCTAACCATCCCAACAAACCTGAAATCACAATCGTGCGTAGCTTATTTCCTCGTTAAAAGCGTGTTCAAAGATCGCGACACACCCTTTTTTGGAAAGAATTTTCTTCCGAGTGAAGTGGTCGACGAAGGGCGCTTGTCGACGAGTTGCAAGCGATGGCTTCGCACGCGGAGAAAAAGAGGAGTCTTATCCGAATGTGCACCTATCCGACTCTCTTCGAAATGAATTATGAAAACATCATTCGGAATCTGCGCGTATTGTAGGCCTTTCATTGGTCCACACAATGTAGACCACGAGAAAAAAGAGTCCACATGTTTTTCTATTGCCCCGATGAATATGCGGTTTTGTAACATAGGATTTGGTATATGTGGAAACTAACACATTTTAAACAATATAAGATCAAAAACGACTTTTCTCAAAAATGACTTTAGTGCCCCTTAAAGGGATACTTCAACGAAATTTGAAATATTCCCGTCGTGTTCAAAAATAGGTTGAATATGATCCACAATATCCGTAAATGACAATCGCACGTTTGTATTTTGATCCTGGTGGCTGTATTTTTCGTTATAAATGGCCCACTCTGGCAAGCGCTCGGAGAAGGCCCAGCTTAGAGCACGTGACATCCAATGCAATCGTGACGTAGGTCGTCTCGAGACGAGTAAAGCTACGGCGATGCTGACGTCGAGAGGATGGCCTAGTCGTTCCAGCCACCGAAGCGGCTGCTTTTGTACGAATTTTGAGTGACGGGTTAATCTTCTATAATCTTGTAAGGGGACAATAGTGACTTCTGCGACACACAAAAGGCATTCTCGGGAAGAGGGAGTTCCTCCTTACCCCCTTCTCTCGTCGTGGCCGGAGGCGAGACAACCTCCGTCACTAGCTGTCAAGGTTCCTAGACGAGCATTACAAACGAGGCGTTAGCGACATCCACCAGGTGCTCTTTGCTAATCGTTTAATTTGTTTTAAAATTCCTTTTCGAGACTTTTTCAACAAGATATTGCAGGGGTGGAACTCATGAAATGTACTTGGGAGCAGCCACGGGAGCATCTCAAACAGCTGTTTTGGAGCAGGTTGGGAGCAGCTAAAACTACATTCTGGAGCAGGCTAGGAGCAGCTCAGATCAGTTTTCATTGCAATTCAGCTTGTGTCTTAGACAAGCACGGGAGCAATTTCAATTGTGCTTAGCAGCACAGATGAACACGAGTGGTTAGGGACCTAGGTACATGGGATAACAGTGTAACAGATGCGAAAACTTGAAACTTTGTGAGCCTTAATGAGAACCAAAAAGAAAATACCATATGTTTCTGAAGGTTGTGTCCTTGATATTTTCTGAGTGGCTTTCAGCTGCTCAAAATGCAAACCAGCACTGCTTATCGCACAACCCACATGTGCTCGACATAGTAATTATATGTGCGAACCATGTGACGTGCGTAAGCAACGGACGTGCAGTTTTGCGGAGGAACAGGGCAAAAAATTTTGAGTTTTTCCTATTGTGCAATTCAATATCGAAGCAGCAGACTACGATTAATGGAGTTATCGTATTCGAAGCGATAAGCAGGAGCAAGGTTAAAGAACGCCGAGAAAATCGAACGCTCGCGTGAGAGCTGCTGGCAGGCAAGGTTTCGAATCGAACCGTGTTTCAGTTCTATCAAATTACGATTTATCTTGCGGGAATGCGGTTCCAACTTCTAACGATGAAGTACTAAAAGGAATCTTTTGCTAATGTGTTTTCAACTGGCTGACGTCCGGATCCCAGGCCACAGAGCCTCAGGCAATCTGACGCTTAACGTGTCTCAACCTCACCTCGGCCGACTTGCTTAACCGCTGATGGTTGAAGAATAGCAATCCAGTCGCAGGTTGTGTAGCGCTTAGAATCTGCCCCCCCCCCCCCCCCCCCCCCCGAGTTTTTTCGCGCACTTCCGACTTGGGATAAACAGGGAGAATAAACAGAACAAAGGATTGCAAGGCCGACGAAGCTAAACACGCTCATTGTTGCAAATAGAGTCGATAAAAACCGAAACCAAGACAAAATACAATTTTTTAGCGCATGTTTTGCGATTTGGTGCATAATGGCGCGATGTATTGGCTGTGGCGCAGTTTCCGCAACATGGCGCAGGATGGCGCAGACAAATGCGTCTGGCGCAAGATGGCGCAAATGGCGCAGCCGTTCCACCCCTGTATTGGTATGTTCCATGTGATACTGCTCTTTTGAACACATATAGACCAAAAAATGAGCGCCACAGTAGTATCCCTTTAAGGTTGACCAGCAACCAGAAAGAAGGAAACTCTCCCTCAATTCCTTTTATTTGAAAAAGAGGGAGACCCTCCTTCCTGCGGGGAGTAGCTTGGAGACTTGCTCCTGTGGGGAAGGGAGAAGGGCACGAGAGGAAATAGAGAGAAGGATACTGAGAACCAGTTTTCTTCCCAGCACAGGACGATTCTGTAGGTCGGCCTTTAAGCCAACTTTAGACAGGGGAACGAATTGCTGGGGTTGAGATTGATAGCAACGATTACTCAGTTGTTGCATTTCAGTAATGTTTGAGGCTGGCGGCAACTAATCAGGAACACAACATCGTAACTGAAAGCGGAGTTGTGACTTTGTACTTCCCTACTATGAATCATATTCGAGGGCTAATGATTTCAGGGGGTGCATTAATATTCACAGTTCTAGTTAAAGATAGGGAAACATGTTACTACTCCAGAACTTTATGTCTAATAGTATAAGACAAGGGTCAGCAACTCACGGCCCGCGGGCCGTATGCGGCTAGCAAAGCAGTTTCATGCGGCCCCCGGCACGACATCATAAAAGGATCCCCCCTTGCCGCTTCTACACAGAGAAGACTCAAGGACCAGGCAACACTTTTGACATCAAATGGGGTTATAAAAGAACAAGCACTTCCAATTGGCATAGCCCATCATCCCCATACTTGGAGAGAGAATGGTTCACCTCGTTTTTGCCTTTTCTTCGCCTGCACGCACGCACCCCCCCCCCCCCCCAGCGACTTGCCCTCCGGCCCCGTGTCAGCTTCGTGACGACTCGGCCCCTGCGCTACAAAAGGTTGCCGACCCCTAGTATAAGAGAATTGCATTTCTAATGGCAGATGACAACACGCAGCACATACCCTAGGTGTTTCAAGGGTTGTTGCACGCTAACATGGGAAACCGGAGTTGCAGCTGTTGCAACATCAAGACATCTGGAAAAGTTGAACCGTGTGAAGCCAGCCTTAAATGCTGTTTGTAA